>VDFB02275173.1:0-67233 GCA_007258455.2 Sequoia sempervirens
CCATCTCTATGCCTGATCCGATTATGATCATAATATTGCTTTGATGGAAAAAGTTCTAGTTGGAAAGTTTATGGGCCCTAGACCAAATGTTGAGGTGGTTAGGGAATTTTTCAAAAATAAGTGGAGAATCAATGGGAAGGTAATGGTGGCTGCTCTTCCTAGAGGATTCTTTGCCTTTGAGTTTACCTGGAAGGAGGATATTTTGGCTATGAGGAGTGGTAGACCTTGGGTCATTGGAAAATCCTCCCTGGCCCTCAAGAAGTGGACCTCTCATCTTGACCTATCTGACTCTATTTTTGAGAATGTTCCAGTTTGGGCTAGACTCCCGGGTCTCTCGATGGAATACTAGAATGAGGACGTATTCAATGGCATTGCTAGTTCTTTTGGAGAGCTCCTATCTATTGACCCTATGACAGCAACTAGAAAGTGGTTGGTGTTTGCTCGAATCTGTGTGGGAGTCTCATAGAATGTTGATATCCCCTCTTCAATAGATATACAGTCAAAGTTGGGAACCTAGATGCAAACTATAGAGTTTGAGTCCATTCCCTTTGCTTGCTTTAAGTGTAGAAAAATGGGGCATTGGGCTAAGAAATGTCCATTAAATGCCAGTAAAGACAAAGAAAACCACCAGTCTAACTCTAAGACTTTCTGGAGAAAGAAATTTATTGGGGAAGGACAAGCAAACAATACCAATAACCTTAATGAGGAGGCTGTAAGGAAACTTGAAACTCAGAGGAATACTTCTAATTTTAATGGTGAAACAGAACCCAAGGATCCTAATGTGGAGAAGAATCACCAAATAGGAGCATAAAATATTGTTGGTCCTAAGGAAGATGGTGAAGAAACCTTGGAGAATGCAGGGGATGGTAAAAGGGATGAGAACTTTGTTTCTTCCACTCTTGAGATCTTATCAGAAGGCAAAAATAATGGGTATCCTGGAATGGAGGATATTCCTATCTAGGGTCTATCTCTGGATATTGGCATTCCTATCCTGAATAGTACTTCTACAGAATTTTCCCCTTTCAATGACCCTCTTAAACTTGGGGAAAAAATAACTCTAGATTTTGTCAAGGACACCTTTGAGAAGCTGAGCCAGAACACCGAACTTTCGAGTGACAATCTGAACCAGCTCAGGAATGGCGAGATGGATACCCTCCCTTGGGAGCAAAGAAGAATGTATGATAAGGATTGGCAATCTGGTAGAGAGATGGAGAGCCAAGAAGATACTAATTGGGAAGAAGTCCTCTCTCACTCAAAGAAAAAGAAGGAGAAAAGAAAACATCACAATACTCTGAGTGGAGTTGTTACTAGGACAAGAATAAAGGCAGATTGTGGAGCTACTAAGTTAAGCCAAGGTAGAAGATCGAGTAAATGGTAGAGAGAGCATGTAAGCTTTCAGGACATAGTAGATGGTGTTCAAAAGACCATTCCAGATATTCTCCAATCCCTTGGTAAGATATGAAGATTACGTCTTGGAATATAAGAGGGCTAAATAGCCAAGTCACAAGAGAGATGTTTTGCACAATTTTGTTAGGGATCATAAACATGATATTCTCCTCATCCAAGAAACTAAAATGTCCAAAGAGAAGGTGGAGAAGATCAAAATATTTCAGAACTGTGGGATCCAAGGAAATAGTTCAGATGGTGCATTAGGCAGAATTGCAAATTTTTGGAACTAGAACCTAATTAAAGGGGAACCTTTGCTGGATAGCACTAATCATGTGGCTACTAAATTCATGCATATCAGAGACAAATTTAGTTGGATTTAGTCGAATATCTATGCTCCCAATGGGAAAGGAGCTAGAAAATATTTGTGGAATGAGCTCTCTGCTTTCCGTAGGATTTTTGATAATGACCACTGGGTGGTAATGGGCGATTTTAATACTCCCCTTTTGAATGAAGATAAATTTGGAGGCTCTTAGGTGAATAAGGAGAGTAAATCTCATCTTTTTTACTTCATTAACAATAAGGAGTTGATTGACCTGGACTTGCAAGGAGCCCAGTATACATGGTCGAATAGCAGAATTGGTAAGGAACTTATTCAAGTAAGGTTAGATAGAACTCTAATTTCTCATCAGTGGCTTATAAGCTATTTCTACTCTCTTAAAGCTCTCTCTAGAGTAGGGTCGGATCACTTTCCCATAAGTTTTGTGGTAGATCCTATAAAGGTGAAGAAAAACTCTCCCTTTATATTTGAAAGAATGTGGTTGTCCCAACCCCTTATTTTTGATGAAATTAGGAAATGGTGGAATATTGATGTTACAAGTACTGCTATATTCAAAATTGTTAAAAAAATGAGAGAAGTCAAACACAAATTAAGAAGCTGGGAAAAAGAGTCCTTTGGAAATATTTTTGGTATTAAATCCAAACTTCAAATGGAGCTTGTGGAGATCCAGGACAAGATTCAGAGGGAAGGATACATTGAAAATAATAAGGTTAAAGAAAATGAGTTGTTGTTGAAACTGCATGACATAATAGCTAAAGAGGAGGAGTTCTAGAGGCAAAGATCGAGGGTGTTGTGCCTTTCAGCTGGAGATAGAAATACTAGGTACTTCCATTTGTCTGCTTCTAAACACAGGGCTTCCAATAGAATCTCTATCATAGAAGTTAATGGAATGATATTTGAGGAAGAGGACATCAAAAAGCAAGTTGTCCTCTTCTATAACAACCTTCTTTCGGCGAATGGGGAAATCAATCAAAATGACCAAGATTTTCTAATAGAGGATATCCCTAAAGTTGTTGAGAGGGAAGATAATGAAAAGCTTGTGGCCATCCCCTCTAAGGAGGAAATCATGAAAGTTGTCTTTTCTTTTGAAGGAAATAAGGCCCCTGGCCCTGATGGATTTCCTATGTTCTTTTTTCAATGGTTTTGGGATATTGTTGAAAATGATGTCGTGAATGTTGTTAAGGAATTATTTGGATCTAAAAGGCTCCTTAAGGAACTAAATGCTACTTTTGTGGTCCTTATTCCTAAGAAACCTGGGGCTATGGAGTTTGAGGTGTTCAGACCCATTAGTATTTGCAACTCTTTCTATAAAATCATATCAAAGGTTTTGACTTTAAGGATCCTTTCTATCCTTCCTTCGTCGATTTCCCCTCAACAGAATGGTTTTGTACCTGGAAGGAAAATATTAGATTCTATAGTCGCTATCCATGAGAATATCCATTCACTTGTGGAATCTAAAACTGAAGGGTTTCTTCTTAAGTTGGATATATCTAAAGCTTATGACCATGTTGACTAGGAGTTTTTATTTAAAATCCTTAAGGTGTTTAGTTTTAGTAGCAAAGTCATTTAGTTGGTGAATCAATTGGTTAATACGGTCTCCACCTCTATTATTGTGAATTGATCTCCTTCCAAATTCTTTCAAAATTCAAGAGGCCTAAGATAGGGTGATCCTATCTCACTTATTCTGTTCATAATAATGGCTGAGAGCCTGGGAAGGAATCTAAAAATATTGATTGAACATAGGTCTCTTGTTGGTCTTTGTCCTTCATCTACTAATTTGATTTGTTCTCACCAACAATTTTTTGATGACACTATGTTGATGGGAGGATCTACGGTGAATGAGGCTAAGACTTTGAAAAAAACTTTGGACGTGTATGAGAAGGCGACTAGGCAGATGGCCAGCAGACAAAAGAGTTCCCTTTTTTTCTTCAATACCCCTAAGCATAGACAGATCAAAATTGACAGAATCCTTGGTTGCAGAGTGGAATCCTTACCTTCTTTTCTTGGACTTTCATTATGTTTTAAACCTTCAGATTCATTTTGGTGTTTGGTGGTTGACAGGTTCAGAAAGAAATTGGCAGGATGGAAAGGAGCTCTTTTGAGCCAAGCTGAAAAAATTCAACTTCTTAAAGCTTCTCTTCAGAACCTCTCGATTTATTCTTTAAGCCTTTTCAAAATTCTTGCTAAATATGTTGAAGCCATAGAAAATATCCAAAAAAGATTCCTTTAGTTTGGTGTGGACGAAAGAAAGAGAATGCCTCTTATAGGGTGGGATTTGGTTTGCAAACAAAAAACCTTGGGGGGTTTAGGTCTTAGAAAAATTAGAATTATTAATAAGACTCTTCTAGCCAAACAAATATGAGATCCTTCTCATCTGGTGGAGAATGGAAAGATATTTTAAGAAGTAAATATATGACCAATTGTATGGATTGTTGGACTCTCTTATTCTACCTTGTGGTTCAGCTCGTTGGAATGATATGATTGCTGGTAGAAAAATCTTGGAATCAGGGATACGATGGCACATTAGAAGTGGCAATCAAGCCAAATTTTGGGAGGATAGATGGCTTTTTAAGGAACCCCTCATCAAAATTGAAATATTCAATAGATGGGTTGAGTTATGCAAAGCAGCTTTTGGGGAGCTTGTCAAAGATTGTTGGTATGAAGGAGACTGGCTAGATTTATATGTGATTATTTAGGAGTTGGCTCAACTTCAATCTTCCTTAAGGGCTATCAATATGGGACAGTTTCGACAACTGACTAGACTGTCTCTGGAAAAGACAAAGTCTGGATTGAACTTACCTCAAGATGTTAGCAGAAAACTCTACTGGCCCTCCCTTCTCTATCCTCTTTCAGGAGTTGATGAGCAGATTTTAGAGCCCAACCTAAGATGATGTTAACCTTCATTTTGTTTGGGTTCATGTGGCTCAAATGCAACAGGTCATCTGTTGTTTCCCCATCTTGATTCTAATGAAATGTCGCAGGTTGAAAAGTGACTCACATTCTATCTAAGGGCTTTTTGAAATAAGGAGGCCTAGAATCTTGAGAGAAATTAATGATCTTAATTTAAAAAAAATAAGGAGATTAGTCTAAATAGAAAATCAAATGGAACTGGAACTGTAAGTAGCTACCCTTAGCAACAAAGAAGGAAAATGGAAAAAGAAAAGGTATTGGAATGAGAGGAAGATGACATAAGGAAAAGTATAAGACTTAGAAGCTGAAATTGTCAAAATAAAAAATAACATGAAAACTATTATGGAACAAAACCATAAAATGGCTAGGCACAATGCCATCATCATCAGTGCAATGTTCGTTGATTGTTGACCTAGAAGAAGAGAAGGATAAAAGCAAGAACGAGGAACAAGGTATATTGAAAAGGACCCATGCCAACCTTAAAAGGAAAGTGCCTCCTACTACCTAGATGGTTCAGATTTTAAAGAGGGGGGTTCAGGATATGAATGATTTGGAAGTTGAGACTGTGGATATATTAAAGGCCCAAATTTAGTTGTTGCTGGCGTTTTATCTGGTTTTTTGGTATTGTGGCGTTTGCTGGCTTTTTTGGTGGCTGTGGCTTTGTCTTGTTGTTTTTACAACCTTTCTACTTATGGTGTCTTTGACGTTCTTATATTTTTCTTATAAACTTTGTGGTTTCAGGTCCTTGTAAAACCTATTTTTTCCTCTTTCAAAAACATTTTTTTAGCTTGTTTAAAACATTTTTCTGAAGATCCAAGTTGTATCATTAGTTATTCTATTTCCTAATCAAAATCTTCGTCATGTTTACACTATTTCTACATAGTTTCCTCAATCCCATTTTCATCCAAAGAAGTTCAAAAATTTTCATGAGATATAATTTATACTTTGACATCCTAATTTAATGTTTTCAAATATGGTTCTAAATTTCTTATACACCCTCAAAGTGTCGAGTCTCACATGGATGTTCTTTTCAAGGGGAAAACTTAGCAAAATTTTCAAGGAGTATTAACAATATTCCTAGATGGTTCACAAAATATAACATCATGAATAGTAAAAAATAAATTTTACTTCATTATACAAACTATATGCTTTTGAAGAATAAAAATATCCTAGAAAGATACATTTATAATTTTAATGATTCAAGTTACATATTCTCTCCTTAGGAATCAAAGCATAATAGATAGAGTCAAAAATATTAAGACATTAAATAGATGGAGGATGACCAAAATAAACTTCATACATATTCAAATGGTGAAGAGTAGATGAACATGGTCTATTTCAATGAGGAATATTTATTATTTCTATTTCTACCCAAAAAAAGGTGTCCTTTCTACTTTAAAATATAAAATTGTCATTCTTTCAACTACACCATTTTCTTGGAAATTAAATAGAGAAATGAGATTATGATCAATCTCATTTTGTTTGAGATAGTTTTCAAAAACATCTAATTTAAATTATCTATATTTTTTTCAAAGAGTTCCAATTAGAGAGTGGGTTTCATTTTCAATCAAAATGTGAAATTTCTTTAAAGTTTCAAAATATTTAGATTTATTTATTGTAAATAAATAAATATGAGTAATTCTATTGTGACCATCAATAAACAACATGAAATATTGACAAGCTCCAACAAAATTTATTGGTAATGGCCCAGATGAATTAGGGTGAATAAGTTGTAACTTTCTTTATGCTCACCAATTTGAACTAGGGAAAAGATCTCTATATTGTTTCACCAAAATGCAAGCCTCACTTTTCTCAATTGTCTTAGACATAGGTTGGAAACATACAATAACATTTGTTAGCATGATAAATGCTATTAAAATTAATATGCTCAAATCTTCCATGTCATATAAGAATAGCAAAAAATCACCTTCTTGAATAAAGTAGAAAAAACTATTTGAAATCATTGAACCTTTATTATGCTTTAATAATTGGGTATGTGCAGGATCATGATGGGCCAAAAATTGGCAATATGATGGGTATTTGTAGGGTATGTGGCTGACAAATTTTTTTTTACCCAAAATTGATGAAATGAAAAGGGCTCTTAAGGAGATTCTTAGCTTTCCATCAATATAAATTATGTTTTACTTTGAATTTAATAAATAATTATGATTTCATTTTCTATTTGAATTACAACTAAAGTTCTTATTTATATGCTGATTGAAAAACATCTATAACTTTCAAACAGTGTCACATTTTTGGAATCCAAAACATGCATCACATTCTATGCTTCACATACTATAGGATTAAAAAATTGAATTTCATGAAGTTTTAACCAAGTTAAGGTGGTCAGACATACGAGTTTTATACTTTTTAAAAGTTGTAATAAAAAAATCATAATTAATTATTTACTTGGAAAAAAATTACAAAAAAAATACATCACATCCAGACATGAGTCATCTACTTATGTCTAAAATATTATAAAAAAATATTATCATTTTATTGTGGTTAGGGTGGTCAAAAAGACACCTACTTATTTTTTCTCTGAAATTTAAGTACTACTGCATTGAAATTTGAAATTTTGACCAAATATTTTTTTTTTCTAAAATAAACCTAGTAGTTTAGAAACTACATTCAATTTTCTATAGATTCTATTCTTACATATTTTTGAAATAATATAGATAACTTATTCAAATTTTTATGTCAAGTTGCCTAACTCTAATTTTTCTAAATTTTTTGCCACTTAAGGGTCTATTTTTCCCATGATGATCATGCACATACCCAATTGTAAACAATTATTTTAGATTACCCAACTGCTTTAAGCTCCTTCTAGGGTTCTCACCTAAAAGGAGAAATAATTGGGGTCCAAACTGTAAATTTGTACACTAAAGATTAATGTAAATGAGATGTAATGTGTCTAAATATTATGTACTAATGCACTAATCTAAAAAGAAAATGGTTTAATGATGCAAAACCTAAGAAATGCAAAGTGTGGGAAAACACACTATGATATGCAAAAACACCTAGAAATGCAAGTAAATGATAAAAAAATTAAATAGAATTGGAGAGGTGCACCTAGAATATGTAATCTGATGTGGAGAGGTTCTAGAATCCTATAGAATTGACTGAAAATGTTGACTGGGACACTTACGCCAAGCTGGGTGACTTAGTCCAAGTTTCGAGGAAAATCTGTTGGAACAAGAATCTGCCAAATGGGTATCAAAAAATGTAGAAACCACTTTCCAAGCCTGGTAGTGGGACTACTTCACCATTGGTGGTGACTTAGTCCACCTATAGGTTTCAGGAATGTTGGGATAGGATCTTGTAGCCTCAAGTCTACACTTGCTTTTTTGACAGGTGTTTAATCTTGATTCGATAGAAAATGGGATAAAAAGAGTCTCCAAGCTTGAATTAGGTCTTTATTGACTTGAATAGCTTTGATAACTTGTTGACCACTTTTCAACACCTATTTCTTTGATAAATTTGCCTACAAAGTCTACAAACACACATGCAAAGAGGGGGAAAATGGTTAAGGGTTAGAGTATAGGGGTTTGCCTTGGTCAAACCCCACTTTGGTAATCAAACCCTAGATAATGAAATGAAATGAGAAGAGAATGATAAATAGATAACATGCAATGTCATAAACTTACCAAACCCTTGATATAGAAATATGAAGATATGCAATGAAGTGCTCCAATGGATGACTTGACTATGCTGAGAGTGCTTGAATGCTTGAGAATGATTAAGTTAATTGCTTGAGTGAATGCTTGAATGAATGGGGGTTAAATAAGATGAAAAACCCTTATTTATACTTGATTTCCTAAATTCTCCAAAAACAACACATCACAGGCCGACCTCAAGGGTTAGAGAATGAAATCCCACCAGAAAATTGAAATAATTTTGATTTTTGTGTCAAAAAGGACTAAGTTGCCCCTATTAGAGACTTAGTCCCATGTAAGCAAATTAAGTGGATTTTAGGAATTAAATAGCATTAAATGTTGTCTAACGAGAATGTCCTCAAAAAAACACTTAAGGAGGCCTAGAAAGTGCATTAAGGGGTCATTTAAACATGAGAAAGGGTTGAATTAGTGATGACAAGTCTAGAAAAGTGTGAAAGTGGGCTACAACACTTTACAAAACTTTGAAATAAGACTTGGTAAATGATAAAAAGAGAATATTTAAGTGAATTATAACAAGAAGAGTCTAGGAAAGTGTGAAAATATCTTACAACACTTCACAACACCTTTACAAGACATCCTAGAATTCTCAATGATTCACAAGGGTCCAAAACCTAATGTGAATGTGTTGACCATATTACGACATTAAATCTAGGCAAAATCAACCAAAATCCACTAGGAGGGCCTGAACATGAAAAACTAGAAGGGTTACTTTTTCCGTGTCTACAATAATATTCAATATTCCCATTCAATAAATATAACTTGATTATTAGAGTTATTTTTACTATCACTTGTCCATCTTCCAATAAAATTTAGTAGCCTTATTATAGAATCAACACTAGTGATAACATGTTACATTATAATTGAGGAAGATACAATACATAATGAAGTAAAAACTTATAAATTCAAGCAAATTGAGGCAAATGATTCCTTCTATCTTCAATCTTAAGACTTTTTTTATATACCAAATATATAGGACCACAAACACCTTTATGATAATCTTCAAAATAAGCAATGCCAAAATTTCATTTATTATGGAGCTTTAGTTTCTAATACCCAAGCATCATACCAAAATTCATTCATTAAAACAAAATATAGAAAACACAAATTCATCATGATCTATACCTAAAATGAACTAAGTTGTTCATGATGGTTTATTATCATAGTGGGTTTTATCATTTTTGTTTTGATGATTTTTTTTTTCTTATACCATCATTTTTACATTCATGGGCTTCTTGAGTACCTTTTTTACCACACAATTTACAATACAAGTTTTTTTTTTTCTATCATTTTGGTTGTCATGTTAAAATTGTATTCTCCTATTTGTACATCATCTTCGTCTATTCCTCCATTAATATCCACCTCTTATTCTATCACTTTGACCATCTCTTGAAGAAGATTTTTTATTACAAGGATTTTCTTTCTGTTGAGCAAGATAGATATTGTCATTATTGGCATCAATCTTTCTCCTAAAGGATTTTTCTTGTTCAACCAACTTATTAACCAATTAATTTCAAAAGTGATTTTATTCAATTGATTATTTTTAGAGACTCCAAATGGGTTGCATGAGTTCATAGGAGTGACTTTATGAAAGGCTATAGGATAGGTATTGATCAAATTTTCCACCGTGAACATCAACATCTTATTTTATGGTTCAAATTTTATAAGCCAAATCCATGGCATCACCACTTTCTCATTCAAGGTTGAAAAAATTCAATTAGAATTACATGAAATCTAATTATGAATGTGGATAATAGATATTACTTAATTTTTAAGGTGTGTACCAAGCCAATTTTCAACCTTGTGTGTGTCAAAATACATCTCCATTAATTGAATCCCTTATCAAGATTAGAGCTTTATAATTCATATACTTCCAAAATAATAGTTTCTTTAAAATATATTTGTTCTCGAAGTTGGGTGTCTTCGTCAAACATATTACCTCACAAATTATTGAAAATGAAAATATTCTCTCCAAAATTAGGTATCTTTAGCTTCTCTATCCATGTGGTCTTGTTTTGGTAGATTGATAATTGATCATGCAATCATAAACTATCACTCCAATATGACTTGACTATTTTAATGCTTGAGAATTTTTATTATTATACTAATCTTATTATAAAAAAATCTTTAATTTTTCTTTCTTTAATTTATGTTTAAAAAATAAAAAAGGAAAATTGAATTAGTGATGACAAGTCTAGAAAAGTGTGAAAGTGGGCTACAACACTTTACAAAACTTTGAAATAAGACTTGTAAATGATAAAAAGAGAATATTTAAGTGAATTATAACAAGAAGAGTCTAGGAAAGTGTGAAAATATCTTACAACACTTCACAACACCTTTACAAGACATCCTAGAATTCTCAATGATTCACAAGGGTCCAAAACCTAATGTGAATGTGTTGACTTAGACATTAAATCTAGGCAAAATCAACCAAAATACTTAAGGGCCTGAACATGTTAGAAGGGTTAGTGTCTACAATAATATTCAATATTCCCATTCAATAAATATAACTTGATTATTACTATCACTTGTCCATCTTCCAATAAAATTTAGCCTTATTATAGAATCAACACTAGTGATAACATGTTACATTATAATTGAGGAAGATACAATACATAATGAAGTAAAAACTTATAAATTCAAGCAAATTGAGGCAAATGATTCCTTCTATCTTCAATCTTAAGACTTTTTTTATATACCAAATATATAGGACCACAAACACCTTTATGATAATCTTCAAAATAAGCAATGTGCTTTAGTTTCTAATACCCAAGCATCATACCAAAATATTCATTAAAACAAAATATAGAAAACACAAATTCATCATGAAACCTAACTCTAAGTTGTTCATGATGGTTTATTATCATAGTGGGTTTTATCATTTTTGTTTTGATGATTTTTTTTTTCTTATACCATCATTTTTACATTCATGGGCAGTACCTTTTTTACCACACAATTTACAATACAAGTTATCTATCATTTTGGTTGTCATGTTAAAATTGTAATTTGTACATGACCATCTCTTGAAGAAGATTGGATTTTCTTTCTGTTGAGCAAGATAGATATTGTCATTATTTCAATTTTCTCCTACTTGTTCAACCAACTTATTAACCAATTAATTTCAAAAGTGATTTTATTCAATTGATTATTTTAGAGACTCCAAATGGGTTGCATTGTAGGAGTGACTTTATGAAAGGCTATAGGATAGATATTGAACATCAACATCTTATTTTATGGTTCAAATTTTATAAGCCAAATCCATATCACCACTTTCTCATTCAAGGTTGAAAAAATTCAATTAGAATTACATGAAATCTAATTATGAATGTGGATTAGATATTACTTAATTTTTAAGGTGTGTACCATAATTTTCAACCTTGTGTGTGTCAAAATACATCTCCATTAATTGAATCCCTTATCAAGATTAGAGCTTTATAATTCATATACTTCCAAAATAATAGTTTCTTTAAAATATATTTGTTCTCGAAGTTGGGTGTCTTCGTCATATTACCTCACAAATTATTGAAAATGAAAATATTCTCAAAATTTATCCCTATCCATGTGTCTTGTTAGTTATAATTTCATCAATCATTATCACAATAGCTTACATTTTAAATTTTTTATTATTATACTAATCTTATTATAAAAAAATCTTTAATTTTTCTTTCTTTAATTTATGTTTAAAAAATAAAAAAGGAAAATAAATAAATAAATATCTTTTTTAGTGTGATCTTTGTAGCAAGAAAGAAATAAATAAAAATGTCTAGTAAGTAGCAACAATACTTAACGTTGGAGTCTTTCATGAAACTTCAAATATTTGATTGATGGGTGTAAATGATAGTAGATTGGTGGTGCTTTGTACAAAAACTACCCCTTTCAAAAAACTCATGCCTAACAATCAAGCACACATCTTTATCTCCATTATGAAAATGATATTGTTTTCTTTCCTTTTTTTATTTTTTTCACTTATAGATGTTTTTTGATTGTAGCATGATGGAGATATTGTTTATTTATTACTCTATTGTCATTTGAGTTATTCTTAAGAATCAATCTATTTTTTTAGACTGTAAGAATCAAATAGCCCCCCTATAAACTACCCCATTCTTAAACATGAAGGGGAGACTAGACCTCTGACCTCTTGTCTACAACATGATGCTTTAGCCAATCAAGCTAGGCCCTCTACCCCATTCTTAAACATCATCTAATTAAACAATCAAAAGTTATTTTTTCTCAATAAAAATAGAACAATTATTTATTACTTTTTGCTATGGATGAGATTTAAGATCACTATTTGACTATTTGACCATTAAATTTGATGAGATTTAGATATCTAGAACATATCATTCATATAAGTGAATCCCTATTTATTTTTTATGGATTCATAGAGATGAAAAAATAGACGCTCTAAACCCTACAAAATAGATGATTTCAAAACAAATGCTTGTATTAAATCTCCTTTATTTTTTTATGTTGTAGTTCTAAATCATTGAATACCTTGTATTTTTATACTACTATTAAACTAAAATTAAAACAATAGAAAATAATAATATTTATTATTATTATTTAAAATGAAAATTTACAAATTTATTTATAAAACAACAAAACAACCAAGATCTGAATATTTAATATTAATCCATAAGATTTTTATTTACAAATTTAAATGCCTATTTTAGCTCTAGCATAGAGTACTCTCCTTTTCTGTGATTCTAATCATCGTAAAGAGTGAAAGAGTAGGTAGTATTTTTGTAATAGTATGTGATGTTCATCATCTAAAACTTTTAGCGATGTGGAATATACTCAAGGATAGACATACAATCTAAGCCATTTTTACTACAGACAAATAGTTTTGGTTGAAGCAACAGTTGTGTGTTCACTGAGTGGGAAATGCTTGCTTAAAAATAAGACTAAAAATTGAAAAATTACAATAATTAATATTTATCTAATTAATATAATAATCATCATTTGAATTATAAAATGTGATTAGAGTATTAATATTAATTTTTCTTTTTACATAGTTATATTTAAAAATATTTTTTAAATTAATATTAATTGTAAAAATATGTTTTATTTTTTGTTTTCCTATTTTCTGTGTTCTTTGTTCGGATCTCCTCCACTACAATTTTTAGATTTTATTTGTAATCTAATCTTACTTTCCTATTCTTAATTATAAGATCTAAAACATAAAATGAAAAACATACACATTTAAATTTAAAAATTATTTTTATGAATACTACATAAATTATGAAAAACTCATATCAACTATCACATTAAGATTTTTTTTTAAAAAAAATTCAAGTTATACATCTTGTGATATTATAGTTGTAGTCAAAACCTTAGAAACTCAATATGGGTGGCTCCAGGGATTTTTATTCTAGAATTCCAAATGCATTAAATAATACAGAAGAGTTTAGTTGAGGAAATTGGCATACGGAAAATTCACTGCCAGCAATTCACTGACAGAAAATTCAGCACCAACAATTCACCACGGGAAAACTCACCACCGTGACAATTCACCATGCGAAAAATTAATTGCATGAATTTTTGGCATGGTGAATTGCTGGTGGGGGTGAATTTTCCCATAGTGAATTGTTGACGGTGAATTTTCCATCAGTGAATTACTGGCAATGAATTTTCCTAAAGCCAAAGAAATTACATGTTCTGACTTCGGACCATCAACTGGCAAAATCCCTTGTTGAGTCATAACTGTGCTTGTTGGTCAGATTTCTGTTCTTCAAAAGATTCATAGGTAGTACTAAAAGAGATATAACCTCCATTGTCAAAGAATTTTTTGTCTCAGACTGCAGTTTTATCCTTTGTTCATACTGTTAAACACGCCAGTTCTGGAAATCAATTTCAACAGTTTCACTATTTTAATTGGATGGAAATCCAGCTAAGCTTTACTGCGTGACCTGCGACTATGGCATTACCCATTTCTGTCTTTTTGCATTTAAGCGTACGTTTCCTGTTATTACCCTTCTGTTAAATGAATTCAATTACCAAACATTAACAGCTCACTCTACTATTTTCATCTTAATTATCATCCTACTTCTGACCGGACTGATGTAAGAAAAGTGAAATATTAGGCATTTCACCTACCAAGCCATCATCACCTTTCTAAAAAATAATTATTTTATTCAATAAAATATTATATTATTAGTAATTTTTTTTTATTTTTTGATTCCTAAATATTTATATATTGATTATCAGAAAACTTTTACATTCATTCCAATTTTCTGTCCAAAAAAATATAGACACTAGACCATCCATCCACTAACTAAACCCAGCACCACCCATATGCCAAACAGACCATATCCTACACCTAAAACACCCCAGAACAACACCCACCCCGCATACCAAACGCCCAAAACAAGGACCCAACATTAGACAAAAAACCAGAAACCTGCAATTCAGTCCACCCAAAGCACACCATCCGCAACCAAGAAATCACGAAAGAGACTACGCCAATCTACCCCACCCGACGGCTCCAAATAGAGATAATGTTTAAGGAAAATCCGACCGCACCTCGCCCGCTCACAGTGACACCGAAGCTCCTCACTAGTGATATCCATTATGAATGGATACAATTCAACCCTCTCACCAGGGACCAGAGCTCTCAATAGGTCTCGAGGGCGCGGGACCCCAACACTCGGAACTGCAACAATAATGACGTCCATAGCTCCCTCCAAGAGGTTCTCCCAAACCAACTTCCTCGCAATGAGCATCACCATCGCCTGTGACACTTCCAAGTTGAGAAGCGCTGCAAGAAACCTCATCGCAATGTCAGCATTCGTCTGCCACCACTCAGCTGAGCTCATGAATTCTTCACCCAATAACACTTCCACCACTCCCAACACCAACTCATCCCAGACTTTAAACATAGATTTTAACCTCCCGTGCCAAATCCTCCCATAAAAAGCCCATAACTTTCTTCTGACGGCAGACTTATGGGGGACTCCATGAATTCTATTGAGGATAGTGAGAAGCAAATACCTCCAAACTGCCTTTTAACCTCGAACAAACGCCAACATCCCATCAGCTTCTTTTCCCACGCCTCCCGTCCTTCGGCGGACTGGCACAATAATGAGGTCGAACGGATGACCAATGTTATTACATTACCACCCATCTGCACTTAATGTCGCTGTCACCCAGCACACCGTCTAAACCGCGCCAACCAAGACTATATCGTCATCCACCTAATGACACCAAATCCGGCCCCTCCCACTTGGGAGCCGTGGAATATTAGAAATCATATTTTAAGTTATTATGATTGATCAAATAGAATTTTTTAAGTAAATATTGTATATAAAAATGGGTCAAAAAAATTATAATTTTCTTTTACAGAGTACATTCTAGATGATCTAGAAGTTTCATCTCTTCTTCCCATATTAATGTGTTAAGGATATGTTTCATATTTCCATTTTTATTTCATTTTTCCTAAAATCAAAAAACTCTAAAAGGAAATATGTACAACCCAAATTTACATCATTGCTAAGATTTCAATCTCAAATTTTAAATATTAAAATTACAAAATATAACCATAATAAGCCATTAAGTATATGTCATTTTCATTCATTCATAAATAATAAATAATTTAATAATCAAATATGTTTTTTTCTTTAAAAAGACAACTATATTTCATTATCACTGCTTCTATAGTCGTTGGATTCTTAACTATACCCCCTCTAAAAATAATTCCTTGTTGAGAAATTACAAAATCATTGCTAGCATTCATGTCCAAGGATTCCATCATCGAAAAATCCTACTTGTGTTTATAACTAGCATACACTACATGTGTAGTAGCTCATTGTTTAAAGAATACATATGGAGTTGCAAGCTCAGAGACCCACAAAGATGGTGATGGGAGATGTTTTGAGCCTTTGTTAGCCATTTTCATAGGGTTTTAAGGTACAATATGCTATCTTATACAAGTATGCTTGTATTAATAGTATGCAATTCTAATGTCTACCTTTACAATGAAAGGAGGTCTATTTGATGCTTTCACAACCTTCCAAGTCCAAACTTTACTTTAACTATACAAATACCTTTGGTTGAAATTAATTTATTAAAAATCTATTAGATGAAATCATAACCATTCTAATGAAAATAAAAATATGAGATAATGTGGAGGAGACTAAAAATAAGGACAATTTATGCATTGAAGACTCTTAATTTGAGGTTCACTTGAATATAATATTATATCCAACTTGAACACCTATTATTTGTTTGAATATTTAAGTTTACCTTAACTTCCAGATGTAATTTTTTTGTTAATGGAAGCTTTGATGTTATACAAAAAAGGTGTAACCTTTTAGTTGTATTTAGCTGATAGCATAAAAGTGTGTCACCTTTTTGCCTACGTGAACCACACAAATCAACATTAAAAAAAATATATGTCAAATAAATAAAATAACTCATCAAGAATCTTAAGATAATATAACCTTGAAATATTTTGTGATATTTGATATGTAGGTTGTATATCTAGTCAAAAAAATTATTAAAAAAAATCTCTTATTTTAAATATTTTCAATAAAAAAATTCTTATACTTCGTGACATTGTTTAGCAAGTAATATTTTTCCATAATGCATAGCTGGAGCTAGATAAAACTAATTTGAATATTTTTTAAACATAGTTTTTTGGGGGTTTGGTTAACTCATAAATTTTATAATTTTTAGCCAATTATGAGCTAGTGATGCAACTATTTTGAGCCCTCCTCCCCAAAGCATTAAATTGTCCTCCTAATTTAACATAGATAATTCAAATCCATGAGAATAATATCTAGTAGATGAACGAGTCCTATGAGCTTAATGGTCCAATAGAGGTTTGAACCTTGGTGGTATCAATAACAAACCAAGTTTTTAACTAATGCAACACATTTTATTGGAAAACATAGATTATTAATAGTAAAATATAGGTAAAACATTTTGTATTGAAAATTTAATTTCTTGTGTTTTTAAAATAAGGATAACAATTAATTTAAACACATATTTTCTCAAATCATATTTAAATTTTCATATAAACTCAATTTATTTATTTATTTTTTTGTTGAAAGAAGAATATCGATATGAAAGACACTCATTTCTATATAATTTTTTTTTTTGGTTTTTGGTATTTTTCTATGTGTGTTGAACTAAGGGCTTCATTTATTGTAATATACCTATTTAAATGACTAGAAAATAGAAAATAAATAAATTGAAATATTTCTTTAAGGAAAACTTACTCTAAGGGCCACATTCTTACAAAAAATTAATTTTATAATAGCATCATTTAATCATGAATTTAGGTTGTCTAAACCAATAATTTTTTCTAATGAAAACCTTCCATGTGGTTTGGGGGTAAAATGGTACAACATACAATATTTAAGCAACACATAATTACATGTTGAGAAGGTCATCTATGATGAATTTAATCTAATCCTTATTTTAGTATTGTGGTATATATTCTTCATATAAATAATGCACTAGAATAAGGGATGGAATAAACAAATCAAGAAGCAAAGCATCATAGAAACACAATCATTACTAGCAAAATTATAGGTGATTTCATCATGAAAAATATAATTCTATGGACACAAGAATATTGTGATGGATTATATACAAAGAAAATGTATCATCATGAATCAAATTTTATGGATTCATTATATATGAGGATGATGAATGATATGTAGATTTTATATTTGAATTAAAGATGATAGATTTAGAGAAATAAACAAATAAGGATAGATATGGAAAAAATATATTTAGGATAAAAAAAATAGGATTCACCAAAATTTATGGATAAAAGAATAACATACAAATCTATTTAGAATTGATAATGAAAAAAATATTAATAAGAATTATTAAGAAAATTCTCATGGCTTTTGGATTTTGCAGTGTTTGGGTTAATTGGATCATGATTTGTGTGACTTCTACTTCCTTTTTGGTGCTTATCAATGGGGATCCTTCAAAGTTATTTGGTGCTTCTAGAGGTCTTGATCAAGTAGACCCTCTATCTCCTTATTTGTTCATAATTATGGTTGAGGGACTAGGAAGACTTATCAAGTCTCGTGTTAGTCAAGGGTTGATTTAGGGTTGGAGTTGGGGTGACAATTTTCCTCCTCATTCTCACCTACAATTTGTTGATGATACAACCTTAATGGGTATGGCCATAATTGATGAAGAAGTGAATTTGAGGAACACTTTGGACACCTACTTGGCAGCCTTTGGTCAAAAAATTAATGAGGACAAATCTTTTATCTTCTTCTTCAATACTCCTTGGCTTATTCATAGCAAGATTGCTCAGATTCTTAAGTTCCAAATTGGTTCTCTTCTTCTGATTTATTTGGGGATTCCTCTTTTTGTGGAATCTCAACTCAGAGATTTTTGGTAGGATGTCTTAGATAAATTTCATAGGATGGTAATTCATTGGACTTGCAAATGGCTTTTGGCTACTGGGTGTGTGATCCTTCTCAAATCAATTGTTCAAGCTCTTCCTATTTATAGTTGTTTTGTGTAGGTTTCCCTTGCATGCTTTGTTAAGGATTTTGATGCCCTCGCTCACCAGTTCCTTTGGGCTGGTAATCTTCTCTCTTTGAAGTGGATTTTTATTAAGTGGGAATTTATTTGTAGGCCAAAATAGGAGGGAGGTCTCGGGCTCAAGCCTAGAGGTTTGAATGGTCAGCCTTTAGCCACCAAATTATATTGGTGATGGCACAATTGCCAGGATCAAGATTGGGATAGAATCCTTAATCATAAGTACCTCTAGGGGGTGAGTTCCTATGATGTGCCTCAATGTTATCTTCTAGGGAAAGGGTCTATGATATGGGACACCCTTAAAAGAGGGGAGAAGCTGATTAAGAAGGATATTTTTTAGATTTGTAATAAGGGCTCTAAGGCTCTTTTTTGGTATGAATCTTAGGATGGTCATCCCCTTATCATATCATTGTATCCTCATTTGCAACCCCTCTATGACAATCTGCTTGAATCCGATTGGAGTAAGGTGGGGGACTTTAAAACTATAAGTTTTTTGGGTTAGATGGAGGTGTCTCGATCTGGAAGGATCATCAAGAGTGGCTTCTTGTAATGCCCTGCCACATAACCCTAAAGAATGATGCAAACAGAATGGAAGCGTGATAATTTTTTTTTTAAAAAAGGTGTAATTAATAACAAATAAAGTGAACTAAACTTAATGCATACATCCTCTAAGGTACATGACAGTGCTTACATTTGAATCCCATAACTTACAAAAGTGAACTAACCATAGAATATAAAATTAAACTTATGATATAAAGAACATATATCCAAAAGCATTAAACTCATCACATAAGATACAAAGTACATTAATGAATCATTCATAGATTGCATTTATTCAATATAGCAGTTACAAAGCTCATTTCCAAAATGAGGAAGATCATACAATAATATTACAATCACGTTGATACAAGAATCCTCCTCGAATACAAATGACGAGTAGTACATATACAAAGTATCCAATTGATACAAAAGAACATAAGAAATAGTACAAAGCAACTGGTACACGCGAGCTCTCCAATCTGAAAGATCCCGCCATCATGAACATGAAATGGGAACCCAACAGTGTAAGGTGCATGTTCCACCCAACCAAGTGGTACCTGAAGGCCCACCCCCCATGCTAGGAGATAGTAAAAGGGCTTCCTAGGAAAAATAAACAATCTCTAGACAGAGGCAACACACAATACTATACTATACAAGAACAATACATACCTAAAGGTTACATTGCTTCGGAAGTAAAATAATCAAGTATATCAACTACACAATACATATTGTTTTCATAGGAGTGTCATCACAAAGTTGCATGGGTTACCCTGGCAGATCTTCCTAGGCCCCGAACCCCATCTTAGGTTACCCTAGTAGCCTCTCACAATCGCCAACCCCACATACAAACCAATGCAGAATCAAATATCTTTCAAAGAGACAAGATAATGATCTTTCCATTCTAGGCCTTCTCATCTCATCCCAAGTCTAAAAAATCCCTTGAGCCCATGAGTGAGGCACAATTAACAAGTTATATGATTTAAGGTATGCTTTCCCCTAATACAATTATTTAATTTCCACTGAATTAACTAACTCTCTCATGAGTTACCCTGGCACCACTTTGTGTGCCAACCCCCATTGAGAGCTGCTCCCCTATTGACAACACAAGGATCTAATCCACCACCAAGGGTAAACACAGTGCAAAAAACGTATATTAAATCCCAATCCAAAATATAAGAGGCAACACATCTCGTTCATAGTAACTGGGTGTTTAAATTGAATCACAACCAAGTGCACTACCTAAGGGAAATCAAAGGGCTAAATCATAAATCACAACAACCCCAGGCTCCTAAAATTACAACATCTGGAAGACCCACATACACAACTAACATATTTCCCAACGTACATAAACATAAGAAATCACAATTCAATAAGCAATCCAGGCAGGAAATAAAGATATCATTAGGATTTCCTAAATCCAATTTCCATTTCAAGAAAATACAATAACACATTGCCCAAATAAACTAGCTTATTACAATTTCACTTAGAGACAATAAAGAAATTAAATCTATTTGTTTATTTCAATTTCCAAATTACATCTAAATAAAAATCAATTTCTTCTTTCATATCATATCATTTTAAAATTATCTATTATGTGCATTTGCATGCATTTATTTAAGATATCATTTAAATATATAATTATATATATTTATACATAATTATACATATATAAATATAATACTTAAATATAAAACTAAATTACAATATTCCAAATCTCAAATAATAAATATATTATATATAAATATATATATTTATACACATGCACACACACGCACACACACACACACACATATATATACAAATATATATTTATATATACATATTTATGTATATATACATTTATAATATACTTTATATATTTTAAAAAAACAAACTAAATCAAATCAAGTTGTTTTCCAAGATGGAAGTAGGATTGTAGCCATCAATGGATGTGTCGGTTGCAACATAGCCGAACCCCCATTGTAGGGGGTGCAACCATTGTGGGGCAGCGCTGGTGCTGCCTCATAGCGCTAGCTCTCCCCAATGGGGAGTCAGCTGTGGGGTAGCCACAACACTTCCCCACACATTTTAAACATTTCAAATTTTTTTAAAATTTGCAAATATATATAAAATTCATCGTATGGTGACTTCAATCCAAGTTTCCTTCGAAAGCAATTTTAATAGGGATTTTTATAATCAAATATGCTTATATATATATATATATATATATTAGAATGATAGCTCGAGAAGAGCAATTTTTTTAACAAAAGGTTTTTAAAGGGGGTTTTTACAAAAAAATTCCAAAGAAGCAAATTTTTACAAAAAAAATCTATAGAAGGATGTTTTCAAATTTTTACCAGAGGTTTTCAATTTCCTAGCCGAATAAAACTAATTAGGAAAACAAAACAAAACAATAATCTTCTATAGGAAGATGTTTTCCCATACAAACAAGATTTTCCACAAATTTTGATAGGAAGATTTTAAATCCATTCATACAGAGATTTTCCAAATCTTCTATTGTTTTCCCTTTGGGATTTCTATTTTTTTGTAAAAACAATTCCTACAAAGGCTCTAAAGCTTTTACAACAATTTTCCAAACACGATAATCTTTCAAATTTACAAAATATATTAAAGCTTCTACACAGATAACATATTCTTCTTGTATAGGCAATCTTTCCAATTTGCATATAAATAAAAACAATTTAAAGAACCTGTTTCCGGATGCTTGAGGAAATGACATTTGAAGTAGAGCTTCACCTTCAAATTCCAATTTACCAAAGCTTCTTCCAAATTATCCACTTTTCCAGAAAGAAGAAAACAAAACCAGAGCCAAAATTTCCTAAGAACTTCTTCCCCAATTTTCAACAACCTCTCATTTTAAAAATCTCTTTCTTCATTGTCGTGAAGTAGTCTCTATCCTCTTTCAGTTAATGCAATTAATGTCTCCAAGAATTAATTCCCAACAACAGTGTTTAATTTTTCTAACACATGTCACAAATAAAATATCTTTTCAACCAAATCACATATGTTTTCTCTAAGATAATTACAAGATATTTATGCATTTAATAATTCATAATTCACATATTTCTAGTTAAATTTAATCTAATAAATTTAATCACTTTATAAAATAAATTTAATCACAAAGATTAAATCACTTTACAAAATAAATTAAATTAAATTAATTAAATCAAATATAAAACTTCTAACAACATTAATCAAAATTAATTAAATAATCACTAAAAACCATTATAAGCATTAATTAACATTAATTTCCCATAGAACATACCTTGCAAAATAAATAAATGACAAGGAAAACATGGACAACATGACAACTCAGCAAAACCAAACAAAGACTGACGACACACTATGACTAGGGTTGTGGCTTGAGAAGGAAATCCAGTTACTATCTCCCAATCAACTATTCCATTGGGAAATGGACACGCTCAAACCTGTGAATCTAGGTGGAGTCGATGTCCTATACCTGCAATCCTATAATAAAAACATGTGTCGTACATATTTATAAATCACGAATCAAACATACCATGAAGAGAAAATTAAAGAATCGCAGGGCACTCGCAAGTGAGTGATGCAATCATGTTCCCTTCACCAATATAGTGTCACATCAAAACTGATGAAACTAAAACATCAATTAACTATAGATGAGCATATATCAATATCAACTCAAATAATCAACTATGCTAACCAGAAAACATGTCATAATCAATAATCATCCATAAAGTGTACCATAATATCTAAATATAAAAACCATCATTGCTCCAATGTCAGCGATCAAATAACAACATAGTATCATGATCTATCAAAGTAAAAGTAATGTCTGCAAATATAAGAAAATCGGGGGGGTGCTACACCTCTACAAGGTAGTGAGTAGTCACAACAGGAACACGCTAGGATTTTTGCTAGTAGAGTGTGCAACTCCCTTAAGGGGAGAGATAGTTTGGCTTAAAGCGCTGACTAGAAGGGAAAATATTTAGTTTCCTTGGGGTACTTAGAATTGGAAAGATAGTTGTATGGGAATGTTGGTGTCCTTTGGTGGAAGAATGTATGGAACAAATTCTCTTGGTGTAAATGTAATTTCTTCTTATGGTTGGTTGTCCAAAATAGGTGCCTTAATTGGGATAATATGTGAAAGAGAGGCTTTCAAGGTCCTTCCATCTATGTTCTTTGTAATCACAATGATGAATGTACTTCACACCTCTTCTTTCAGTGTACTTACTCTAGGGAAATTTGGCACCTTTGGAACGGGGTGTTTGAAATCATGCTTATGTTCATGCCACTTCTTTGGTTGATTTTTGGGAAATTTCAGGTAGACCTCCAGCTAAGACATCTTTTCTTCAGATTGTTCGGGCTATTGGTCCTACCTTTTTTATATGGCACCTTTGGTTAGAAAGGAATCGATGGATATTCCAAGATGTGAAGCTGGTGGGGGCTCATTTATGGGGAAAGATCATTAACGTAATCCAAGTGACTATGTGTGAAAAATGTGACATTTCAGTTACTATAGATCCTAGTGATTATGCTTTTGTTAAGAATTTATTTTTTTTGGATAGAGGTTCTAGGGTCACTATAGGTAAAGTTCGTTGACATGTCAAGAAGGAGATTCATTGTGAGGTTCAATGGTGGTTTCCTCCTCAAGGCATTCTGAAGATTAATACTATTGGTTCTTCTAAGGGGAATCCTGGGCATGCAGGGATTGGTGGTATAGGTAGAGATAGTAATGGAGGTGTGGTTTTTTTCATCTCTACTTACAAGGGTCAACATTCTAATAATCTTATGGAGGCTCTAGTGATTCTTCATGCTATTGAAGGAGGATGCTCCCTTGGATGGAATAGGATTATTTTTGAATCAGATTCATAGATTGTGGTCAATATGCTGAATGAGAAAAGACTAGATAGAGCTAACTGGAAGTTGGTTTTAGTGGTAAATAGATTTTGAATCTGTGTAGTTCCTTGGAATTTATTTCCTTTTCTCATATTCCAAGAGAATGGAATAGAGTTGTAGATCTTTTGGTAAAGTGGGGCTTTGAGCACTTGAAGAGGTGGGATGTTGGTGACTAGGAACGTTTGTCCAGAGAGTGTTCATTCTAGCCATGGATAAGTTGATTATGGAGGACATGAATTTATAGTTTCTTCTTTGGTTGGGTTCCTTTAGGGACTTTTTTGTTGTCTGGGTGGTGGTTTTGTGGTGAGATGGTAGCTTTTTGCTTTGTATTATTTTTTTGATTTCAATAAATTTTTATCCCTTTGGTTTTTTTATAGTTGTGATAGATTCTATGATAGAGATAGAAAAATTGTAAATTAAATTTTAGAGGATATAGTTTTTTATTAGAAAAGTAGGGTAAGGGTCATGATCCCGAATAAAATAGAAACAAAAAAGCAAGGCCATGATGCCCAATAGTTCTAACAAAAACAAGGCCTATAGTGCAACCAAAGAACACCATAAAGTTAAAGAGAAATAGTCATCGATAGATAAAACCAAAATGGCACGTACACCTCAGAGAGACAGGCACACAGGCCCCAAAGAACCAAAAAATAGAAAAAGAAACCTACTAAGTGTAAACTACTCCTTTTGACTATTAATTAGGTTCCATTCTTGCTTGAGCAGCTTGAGTAGCTCCATGTCATTCCTCCAAGTGTCCTCAGCTTCACTGATAGTATCCTTTTTGGTGTGTTAACATTCTTTTTATCTTCCTTACCACATTTTATTTTTCTAACTTTAGAAAGCCTAAAAACCATTTGAAATATTTCACTATTCATGATCCCATGGGTGATAGAAATCATGCTACTCAAAGCACTATCTGGTCAACTAACCCTCCCCTGCAGGTTGTCAATTTGATTCTTATAATACTAGAGAGTATCAGTTCCCAAATCCTCCTTCTCCTCCATGCTCACCACGGCCTTAACATTCTCTTCATTTTATTTTAGGTTTGTACCTTCCTTTTCTTCCTCCATGAAAATGTTCATTTCATTTCCCTCATTATCCTTTTCCTCTTCATGCTCAATATTTTCCTCCTTTGCCTCCTCTTCCACACTTGTGTTTTCATCTTCAAAATCATTCAGGATTACCACTTCCAATTCTTTTTGGCTCATATCCAGGTCCTCCTCATCAAACATAGGGAAGTACTCTTCCTTCAACAACCCTTCCTCCTCTTCAAAAGCCAACTTCTTCCCCTTAACATTTGGATTTTTATTCAGTTTCATCACACTAGCCAATCTGGCCAACCTCTTTTCACCTTTACCACTACTTGAATCTTCCAAATGGACCTCCTCACCCTCATATGGTATTTTGATTATGACCTTCTTAGCCATAAACTTTTCATTAGGGTTCAAACATTTTCATTTTGAGAAAGAGGGATTTTCTTTTTTAAGAGGGATGGGTAGACTATTTTTCTTCTGTAATAAGGTTTTACAAAGTAGCATTATGTTAGGAAACATATTTTTGTGAAGCAACACTATGTTGGGTAGTAGATTTTGGCTTCTTGCCATAGTTAGGGTTAAGTTGAAGCAGACGAGGATTTTCCTTCAAAGGTTTAATTTATGGAGGCTTTACATTGGTCACTGAACATAGTAGAGGGGTTAGGGGGAAAATAATTATATATTCTTTGAAGTAGGCCCTGATGCACAACAAGGGAGGTCTCTTTAGCCCTACATTGATGTAGAGAGGAAAGAAAAAAGAAGGGGATGTTGATTTTTTCCTTCCACCTAATGTGATTAAGGAAAGGAAAATGATAGCCATGAACAATAGTCTATCTACCTTTGAGGGTGAAGTATTTCATGATATGAACACTTACCAAACCATAGGGAGGTGACAATTTCTCTCTATCATAGCCATTCTAGAATTGCTTCAGCTTCTCATCCTTGTCAAGGAAACTGTAGATGAAACACTGGTAGTTCTTGTTGCTCACCTTCACAACCTTTATGCCTTTGGATTCTAGACCTATGGCCTCAACAATAAGTGTTGGGGTTATCTCGAAGTTGGCACTGCCAATTGACACCTTACCCTCCCTCCATGAGTTAAAGAATTTTGATGTAAGGCCATCATTGAATCCCTTCATATCTTGAAAGAAGGGTGTCATCCCAACTTCTTCGAATAACTTCCAGAGTTCAACATTTTGTTTGAGGGGAAAGCAAGATAATGGTTGTGAATTCTTCCTTGGTCCACCCATCTCAATTTTGCAACCCTTCCACCTCCTTCGCAGGGATGTTTGAGACATGACATCCACACCACAACAACAGATATCTAATAGACAAGGAATGAAACTAAATATTTATTTGGAAATTTTGTAAAAACAATGAGAAAAAATGTTTGTCGAGAGATGAGCTAGACCATATAGACCAACTTTCTCTAAGTCTCTCCTCTTTTCTTTAATGATAAATCCTTCAATACTCTAAATGAGTTGAATCTTATGCAAGATCACCATAATCCATGGATTAGACCCGAGGCTTGTGTTAACCATAAGCTCACCATGGAAAATCATAAAATCTTTTATGGTTGATAGAGAGTTTTTTATTATTTTGATCATAATTTATAACTATATCTCAACATCACTTAATGTTAAATATGTTATTAGTAGAACAATGCAATATGAATTTGGTCACCCTTATAAGTTTTATGGAGAACGAGATTGCATTTGCAAACCTATTCTAAATTATGTTGTTTTTTCTTGATGTTTTGATTTGATCTTGGGTAGAAACATACCTTTAATACTTGGAAAGGGTATGTGCAAGATCATCATGGAAAAAATAGGCCCTTAAGTGGCGAAAAATTCAAAAAAATTAGAGTTAGGCAACTTGACGTAAAACTTTGAATAAGTTATCTATATTATTTCAAAAATATGTAAGAATAGAATCTATAGCAAATTGAATGTAGTTTCTAAACTACTAGGTTTAAAAAAGAAAAAAAAATCTATTTGGTAAAAATTTGAAATTTCAATGTAGTAGTACTTAAATTTCAGGGAAAAAATAAGAAGTAGGTGTCTATCTAACCACCCTAACCACAATAAAATGATAATATTTTTTTATAATATTTTAGATATAAATAGAGGACTCATGTCCTAATGTGATGCATATTTTTTTGTAATTTTTTTCCAAGTAAATAATTAATTATGATTTTTTTATTACAAATTTTAAAAGATATAAAACCTTGTATGTCTGACCACCTTAAGTTGGTCAAAACTTCATGAAATTCAATTTTAGTTTTTTTAATCCTATAGTATGCGAAGCATAGAATGTGGCACATGTTTTGGATTCAAAAAATGTGATACCGTTTGAAAGCTATAGATGTTTTTCAATCAGCTTATCAATCAAGATTTTAGTCGTAATTCAAATAGAAAATGAATAATAATTACTTATTAAATTAAAAGTAAATCATAATTTATATTGATGGAAAGCTAAGAATCTCCTTTAAAAACCCTTTTTGTTTCATCAGTTTTGGGTTAAAATAAAGTTGTCAGCCACATACCCTACACATACCCATCATATCGCCACTTTTTGGCCCATCATGATCCTGCACATACCCGAAAATAGTTTTTTATTATGTATCTTCATAAAGAAAAGAGGGTGGTACTAAGAAGCACCATTATGACCCACTTAGGATAAATATATAAAGCACCAAACAATCACATGACATGGAAACCTAATTAACCAATGTACACAAGATTTGTTTGAACAATGATATAAGGAAAATTAAAGTCATTAACAAACATATCACATCATATACAATCAAATATATAATGAATAAATATTTGAGATAACATCATATACATACAAATAAGATAAATATATTAAATCATATTCATATGTTAACATTATTAGTTCAATTCTTGTTTTTGGCTCTGTGGCATATATGCCTTATAGAGATAATGCATTAAAACAAGGGAATGAACTAAATAGTTTAAGGATTAAAGCATCATAAAAAATAATAATTATGAGCCAAGAATGACATGTATAATTTCATGGACACAAAGTTATCATGATGGATTATATGTAAAGAAAATCCTTAGTCAAGAATGAAATTTTATGCATCTATATTGTACAAGAGTAGCACATGATAGATAAAATTTTAGATTTGAACTAAATATAATGATTTTAGAAAAAAGGAAAGAAAGATAATCAAGGAAAACGTGTGGGATTGAAAATTTAGTGTTAACCAAAATGTAGGGATAAAACAACACCCTACAAATATGTCTATAGCTAAGAAAAAAATAAAATCACTAAAATATAATAAAACCTTAGATAAATAATTGTGGTAGTTTATATGACAATGATAAGAAACTCATAAACTAAAAGTGAGAGGACTTAGTTGATTTTGTAAGGTGTTATAGGGTTGTTCATTGTTTTGATCCAATCATATCTCAAAATCAATTAACAAGAATAATGAAATATCAATTAGGTCACCCTTATATTTTTGTAGAGGATGAGGCCAATTTTATAGGTGTGTTCTAAATTATGTGATTTTGTTCTTATGGAACAATTTGGTTCTAGATAGAAAACTACATTCAATACTTGCAAAATATGTTTGCTTAATTTATATCTTTATAAAAAAAAGTGGATATTAATAAAAAGTCCAAGACTTATTATATTATAGGGTTAGAAAAAATGACTTCCTCAATAGTAGTAAAGCCCTTGAATCGATTTAACACTTAGCAAAACATACAATAAAACATAAGTAATGAATTTTGATGTAGACAAAGTAGTGAATAGTTGAATTTACAGAGGTTAGCAATATATAAATATATTGCATCTTAATTTTAATTAAATATTCTCTTAATATTTAATTATTAAAATATTTTTAAACATTACTTTTAAATATATAAAAAGACAAAACTCAAATCGTTGTAAAATCTAAACCACTTAAAAATATAAAAAATTATATAAATTAATTAATTATTGAAAACCCCTTAACCACATAATATAAAGGATAATACAAAAGAAAAAGAAAGGAAAAAAAATCAATTTTCTCTTCTACAATATAATATTTAAAAGAAGTACTATTTTGATCAACGAATATAGTGTGACAAAATTCTAACCCTTAATATGACTCCATACATCTTCAATAGTTCCGTTTTGCAATAAAATGCAACTTTTATATTAAAAATAGTATCTTCTAAACTTTACACCCAAAAAGTAAATAGTGCACGTATGCTGCCGACCCAACAACCAACCTCTAAAGGTTTGAATTTAGTCCCACATTCGAAAGATGGTAGGTAGCCGCCACGGATGGAACTTCCATGGGGAGGCCGATACATTTGCCGTTTCTATTTTGATTAACGTTAAAAACATGTCCAACTCAGATTGTCTCAAAATAGTATTCGACAAGACAGAAAGAGGAAGAATACATTTTACAGTAAGTATTCACGTTGAAATCATTTTACGTTCACGTGAAAGGAATTTTATATGTCGGTGGATGGAGAGAAAAAGGCTATAAATGCCCTCCAATGAGACGGTCCAAATGCCAAACCAAGCTCAGGCGTTTGTTGAGAAATAGTAGTTCTCTAAAATGGGGAATGGAAGCATTTCTCACCAAGCCCAATCTGGTTCTCCTAAAATGCCAGTAGATTACACTTCTCACCTTCTGTCACCCTTTCAGATGGGTCCGCTGTTCAGCCTTTCCCCCAGGTAATATATATTTTGAAGTTTACCAATTCCTGCAACTTTTTTTCTTAGGTTTACAGTAGTCTCTAACTGGGTTATTATTTTAATGGGTGCAGAGTTATGTTGTCTCCTTTCATTCGGTGCCGCGCATTAAACAAGGTTCCTCAAGCTTTTCAGGTGAAGTTCTACTCTCAGAGGACCACCAAAAGAGGTCTCCTTATCTCAGAGGCTAACACTGTCCTAACCCAAGCTATTGGATATGTAAAACTCAAATAAAATGTCAGTGAATGTGTTTCATTTGAATGAGGGTTACTGATCAGATCTTTTCTTGCAGGTTTCTACATTCTCTGGGTCAAGGATGAGTGGAAAAAGGTTGTGGATGCAGGGTATGTAACTTGTAGTTTGGTTTTATGTACTAATAGTTTATGAGATGAGATGACCTAGTGCATGGATATTTGTTGCATTTATCAGTCTAACAAAGAATCTTGAAAGAAATAATAAATTAGAATAAAATAAAGATAATAAATTGTATAATTTATAAATTTTAATATTTTCATTAATTTTGTTGATGGTATTGATATAAATGCTAATAAGTTTTTAAAAAGATTTCTATTTTTAGAATAAATTTTATAAAAGAATTAGAAATTAATTAAATAAAGATGAACAACAAAAAGATTGAAAAATAAGAAATATAATTAGAAGTTAATTTTCTATCGAAATAATCTATAAGTTCAAATTTTTTAATGGAATAATAATGAATGTTAAAATTTCACATGCTATTCACATATTTTAATGTTCTTTTGGCAACATGATAATGAAACTTGTGTGGATCTAACATGAACCAAGAGATGAGGCTCACAAAATATCTAATATCAAGTTTAGTTGTAGTGAGGTACATGAGTCTCCCATCTAAACTTCTACAAAAAGTACCACCTTGGAGCATGCATCTTCCTTGGTTAATTTGTTATTAAGTGTTAATAGAGTTGCAACTACCTTACATGTTGTTGTTCTAAACTTCGTTAATATATTTTCTACATACTTGGTTTGAGAAATAAATATGTATTCTAATTGTTGTTGTAGTTCCACACAAAAAATTTAATGCATGAGTATTAGAATTGAAATTTTAAAATCTTGTTTCATTTCTACTTAATTCTTTTCCATTAGATTTTTGTTGTTGCTTGCATAGGTAAGGTTATCAGCATAAAGGAAAACAATGAGAATTTAATTATCAACATGTTTGACATATTATTTTTTCCTAGAATAGCTTATGTTGAAACCCCTCTTCAAGAAATAACTAGCAAACATTGTAAACCAAAAAGAAGGGTCCTACTTCAACTCATAGACATATTTCTTTGACTTGTAAACTAGTTGTTCTTTACCGTTCGTTTCATAGCCCATGGTTTGTTCTATGGAGAATCCCTCATGTACATATAATTTAAGGAAGGTTAATTTTTGCATTCATCTAATATACATTCTACTTGTATTGTGTAGAAATTGTTGAGATAATCTTTGGTATCAGTCTTACAACTAGAGCTAATTATTTTGGATAATAAAATAAAGTTGTTTGTGCAAATCCTTTGTCCATTAATAGTGTCTTGTCTTATTTTACAAAATGATCAATATGATATTTCACCTTATAAATCCATTTGAGACTTTAATCAACTATTTATATTTTCCAACCTCCACTAAATTCCATGTATTATTTTTATCAATTGCTTTCAACTCTTCATTCATAGCATCAATCCATACTTTCTCTTTTATTTCTTCTTCATACACAAATATTTCGACTTGAACTTGAGTAAGGAAAGAAAAATTAACAAATTGGTTCATATTAGAATTCATCTAATAAATTTAATTTAAAAATTATACCTTTCTTAAAGCTATTAGACTTGAAATATTAGTTGAGTATATACTATGATGAGAACCTGGTGAACTTGAGAGTTGAATAGAGCTTGAATTTCCATTTAAACTTGTCTAGAGAGGAGGAAAATTGTCATCTTTTGTGGCCATTATTATGTGTTTTTATGATACATTGTATTGTCACTTCCATACTCCTCATTCATAAGAAACCACACCCCAACTTACAATACATTGTTTTATATTAGTATTGTAAAATATGTACACTTTAGTTGCATCAAATATCCCACAAAGATATAAAATTAGGAGTTTGCATCAAACTTCTATCACTTTTGAACTATAATATGTGCATGTTGGACAAAAAAAATGGAATTAATCCACATAAGGCTTATGACCACTATAAGCTTCCTCTGAAGTCATTTTCTACACTAATTTTACAAGGCTTCAATTATCAATGTTTCCACTACTTTTCAATACCAATTTTGAAGGTTGTTTGAATGCATCATACTTCATATCATTTTCATAATAGTATGATTCTTTCTTTTTTCAATACTACTTTTTAGGGTATAAGTTGTGGTAAGTTGTTTCTTCATGCCATAATTGTTAAAAAAAATTATAAAGTGAGTTCTCCTCATCTATCTATTATGTATTTTGAATTAATACCAAGTTTTCATGTTAGCCACAACCTTGGAATACTTAAAGAATTTAGAGGCTTCATATTTTTTCTTAAGTAAATAGATTCATATGTGATGAGAAAAATCATAAAAAATAAATATTCTTACCCAAGGATTTCTTTTGCATATCACCTTATATTTTAGCATGTACCATCTCAAGAAGGGATTTTTCTCTCCATGATTTTGTCATTGGAAAACTATCTAAGTAGTGTGTCATTCCAAGTGCATACCTTGAACAAACTTATTTTACTTGAATGGATGGAAGTACTCTCACAAAAATTTTCTTGTGAAGTAAACTCAAACCTTGAAATTTTAGATGTCCATAATATTGGTGTCATAACCATGAATCATTTATGGTTTATTTGATGGGATTCATTTTATTGGAAAGCCATGTGAGATAAAATAAACTATTCTTTGTTATTCAACTTTTTTCTAAAATTTAAAGTCTTTGCTAAAACTACAAGATAAGGAATACTTAAAATATTATGATGCAATTTTGACACATATATAACTAGTTTCCCCTTTTTTATTCTTTACAATAAGAGTACATTTTTTCATTATATCAACATCTATTTCATCACTAAATTTCACTTGAATTCTCACAAACATGTCTAACTTGACAAAGAAATTAGATTTATCTATATCACAGGGTTTGAGTAGATACTATCCAAGAACCAAACATATTTATAATATTTTTTCCTTGTGACATGTGAAGAATGTGGTGTTCTATTTCTTCAATAAAATATTTAGCATAGTTGGCTCTCACTTAATTCAAGTTAGATTTCTTCTTTATATGTACTCAAACTCATAGTTCTTATAACATCAAAATGCCTACACTAGTTACTTCTATAGTCGACATAACTTACTTCTTACCCTCTATAGTTTTCACATCATATTCCTATTCCTCTATCACATCCTCTACCAGTAGAAGGATCCCATTTAAATTTATTTGTATGTGGAAAAGGAGTAATATATATATATTTTATTATTATTATAGACTAAAAGCCTTGCACCAAGTTCTTCATGGAATGTTACATATGCTCCAACTACACAAAACCTAGATTATGGGGTATATAATTTCAGAGTTCACTCTCATCAACTCTTCTTTGTCTCTCTATTTACACATGATCCCACCATAAGGATTCTTTAATGTTTAGTTTCACGAGGAGCATATACACCAAATTTATAACTTTGAATGTGGTTAGAAATTTTATTTATTCAATTTATATTATTATTAGGTCATATTTTAGAAGAATATGTTTGAGAATTTTCTCTATAATATTTTTATCTATTACAACTTTCTTTTGATTCCTAATTTGGCTCTTGATACATTGAGCCCTTATGATAAAATATTGAATGGAATCAACTCCTTTCATCCTTATATTTTCAAAATATCCTATAAAGGTTTCAAATTATTACCAATCTAACTTTCTTCGATCCTTGGTATGCAATTTGCAAAGCCTCCTAGGCATATTTTAAATTTTATGCTAAGTACACAAGGAAAAATTAAAATATCCAATATAGATTGAATAGTGAATATAGCCTAAATGTTCTTCTTCTCATCTTTCAATTGAGATTGTTAATTTAATGCCATAGAATTGAGACCATTTTGATCTATAGGATCATTGTTTCCTACCTCCATTAATTTATAGAGATTTTAAGATAATAGTAGGGAATTCATTTTCATGCCCCAATATTCATAATTCTTTCTTGTAAATAAACACTTAGAATGGAAAGCTAATACCATTAGTTGTTATGATAATGATTTGGGGAGAGTTTCTAACTCATACTCATCACCTACATAATAAAATTCACGTGACTTAATCTAATACCAATTGAAATAAATAATAAAATAGCTCTAAAACCATACTAGATTTTTTTTAAAAGATAATAAAATACACAATTTATAGAATAAAAAATATAACTTGTTATTAATATTATTGATGGTTTGTTAGAAAATTATAGTATCCTATTATCAACATTTAAAAAAAAACAAAAATTATCTTTGAAATGGTTTTTGTAAAAAATATTAGTAACAAGGATAAAAATAAGAAAAAATAGAAAAAAATTAACTAAATAAAGGTAAATAAAAGAAAGGATAAAAAAAAAGAAATAGACTATGATAAAAAATAAAAAATTAAACAAAATAAAATTTGTTATGTGGATCAAAAATTCCTTCAAAGCTCCTATATCATCCACAACAAAGATAATACTAGAAAATATCACCATCTTAATATTGTGTGGCTCTAAAGCCACTGTTAGAAATTCCTGTTAAATTGGTGGTTATCAAGTAGTTGTGCAATTAGATTTTGTTCAACTAAATTTCTCCTCTTTATATATGTATTTTTTGTTCCTTGATTATAGAAAAAATACTAAAGATAATAGGTAGTCATGTAATATGCTTAGAGTGTTGATGTGAATATTGATGCCATGTGCTTGTAATGATGCAATTAGTAGTAGAGATCTATTCATGCTAGGGCCTAGATGCATCAATGGAAATTAGAGCTTTGTCCTTAAATGCAACACCTTGACACACAAGTTAACAAATTTTGTGCTTAAAATGACTCATAGTACCTAATTGGATGGAGTTGGAAAAGGAGCAAATTGAAATTCAAAAATTGAAAGTGAAGGGTTATTTTCATAGTCATAGATTTGACTCTAGTACATGAATGGAAAAAGTGAGGATCAATAGTAGTCCCTTGGGATGTGTATAGATGGAATTAGGTTACAATTATGTTATTTACCAACTTTTATGCTAAAATGTGTCACTTATTAATCCAAGAGGATCTATCAATTATGATATCCATGATTATGCAATAATTGTGGTAACACTTCTATGGTATGTAGTATAACAAAGGACCTTCTAGGTGCTTATAATAATGATAAGATCATTCATTTTTCTTTCAAAAAAGTTACACACACTCTAACATTGGCTCTACATAATATCAAACTCAACAATAACCATACTTCTACCAAACCTACTATAGTTTCTAATATAGCTTCAACAAGGTTCAATCCAACTTGGGATCAAACCACAAAGGATAACTCACACCACTCATTACTGCTTTGTTTCAAGTGTTCTACTTCAAACAAAAGATAATCATCATTATAGTGATCTTGGCAACATCCATTACACTCTTGCTATGCCAGGTCATTTTCCATCAAATTTTACATCTAAAAACCACATCACATAACCATTAGGAGATTATGAGTCACACATGGAAATTGTTCAACTTCCATAAGTATTATTATCCTTCACAACATGTAATTTATATATACATAAATGTAACATTAACTTAGCAAATATATAGATAGCAACAATCAAATTAGAAGATAGCAATCATACATCTTTCTCAAGTACATCATATAGAGGACAAATAGATAAATAAAGTAAATTTATTATTTTTTAGTTCCATATTTCTCACTTTCTTTGCACTACTCTTCTAAAAAATCTTACACACATGCACATAACTTCATCTAGATCCTCATCTAGAGAGTTATTCACCGAGTTTCTAAATGATCCCCATGTCATTGATATTAAAGTAGTTTGTCTTCTAGCATGACTTATGAAACACGAGAAAAGTATTTGAGCCTTGACATTCAACCTCAAGGTCCATCAAACTATTTGTTCATACATTTTGATAAAATGACCACAAACAAATACAAGTAGACACCCACACAATGATTACGAACAAAATTGCAAAAGAACTCAATGACTGACATAATTTTATATTCATCTATTTTGTAAAAGTCCTTGAAAGAGCAATTCTATCAACTTCATCATAGAAATACATCTTTTGGTGATTAAGAACCCCTAGGTTTCAAGTAAATCTTAGATGTTCCCTTTTGTAGGTCAAGATTAATGTAGATGCATTTGATAACTTTTTTGATTAGTTAGAATCTTATTTCTCCATGAATGTCTTTCTTCATGAGGTAAAGATCAAGATTATACTTTTGAAAATCTTCACCCATCAAAAGTGGTGGCAAGATCAAGATTATACTTTTGAAAATCTTCACCCATCAAAAGTGGTGGCGAGTGCTTGCACTTTGGGAGGAATACGAAACAAGAAGAAAATTTAAACCTACATAGGAAATTTTCCTAGAAACCCTAAGGATGAAGACTATCTTGAAGATGTCTATAATGATCATTACAACCCATGTGACCATTGTATACACTTAATGACGTATATTCACCCATGTCTATCTTGAAGATGTCTATAATGATCATTCAAGAGCTGCAACAAGCTGGATTTAGTAGTGTGACCTCCATTTTTCCTGTACCAAGAAATCAAACGAATAACGAAACATGAAAATTTGAGCTCTTCGGGTCAACCATGTGCGATTTTAAGGAATGTTGTTCTAAGATCTAATTAGATTTATGTTTATAAATTTCACAGTCTAGGTGGAGGATGAAGAAATAGGATTGTTGGTTGCAGCGAAATATGTTTATCTATATTCATTGCTTCCCTAAATTAATCACAATTAGTGCAAGCTGAATTTTATAACTTATTGACCCAACCTTTACATACACCCAAAACAATAATGCTGAAGGATATAACCAAAACATGTTGCGCATGGTAGATTAAGACAGTTTTTCTCTGTACCTTGAATTCAAATTGAAAACAGGAATCATCGAACTCGAGCTCTGTAGGTCAAGACAAGGGAGGTTGCTGTAAGATCTAGGATTTCTGTTAGTGGAATCCCATTCTTTCCAGTGGAAGTAGTTGCTCAAGTCAAGTGCTGGCATCTACTAACTTGCATTTTTTGCGAGCTTGGTGCTCAAGGAGTGTGTGTGGTTCTCCTTGAATTGTGTTTTCTTACAGTGTAAACTGTGTTCTCTCTGGGAGTTCTGCAATTAGTTGTAATACCTGGGCCACACCTACTTCTGGCAACTGCAGCATATCCTGTTGGAGTCTCTTCATGGTCAAGGATTGATCTGGTTCTATAGGGCTCTGCATAGCCTTCTTTCTCAGCTCCTATTGCTTCCCTTTCAAGCCTCAACTATTTTGCATTATAAGAAGGAAAAGAAACCTTTTTAATCATTAAAGGCACCTGCTACTGAAGAAGACTAACACGTAACATTGATTTTCTCATTTTATCGGGGAGAATTTTGTATCTTTAAGTCCATACTGAATGTCTATTAATTATTGGTACATTCATTTACTAGGGCGAATATATCTGTTACGATGGAATGATTATTTTTGGTTTTTTCCTATTCAGACTATTTAATGGAAGATTAAGTTTTTTTCTAGTAGATTTCGCACAATGTCTGTCAGGCACCTCAATTTATATTTTTCTAAACATTCTAGGGAAATTTACTTTCAAAGGAACACACTTTATATTGGATTCATGAAAGCATTATATGCAAATCTTGATTTCATAATAATTATTCAAAATGTCTTACACACTATTTCTGAATATTCTGGACTGATGCTGGTCGCTTCGGTTGTCTTAATTTTTGGCAGGACCTGACGTAAGCCACTTTAACAATAGTGTGGCCGGATAAACAGGTCAATTTTTCTCACCTGTAGAATTCTTGGATTTTTTTTGCATTGTCTGCTTTAATGTCATTCCTGAGATAACATATAGATTTAGCCATTTAATGTATGCTCTACCAGAATGCCCCTAAAATCTGAAGAAATGCTATCAAAGCAGGTTGTTATGTATTTGTGTGCCCCATATACTGTGGGAAATACGATTTCGAGACATGTGACACTTAATAGTAACTTCCTTTCCATTTCAAATCACCATGGATGGTAGATAAACAAGGAACAAGATATCCTTTCCAACTGTTGTGTGTCAAAGTCCTTAAAAATATTTGGATCTAGATGATGAACGAGTTTGCCCAAGTTCATCAGCAAATTGTGCACACAGCACTCATGGCTTCAATAAGCAAACCTTTTGGAGGCCCACCACCTTTCTAGCTATACTAGGTATGAAAGTCCTACATAGAGGAGGCATAGGTTTGAGTCCAAAGTGGGGTAGGGTATGTACATTTATTTGAGCAATATATAAGATAGATGGTAAACTGATTCCTTGGCAATCTTTCGATAAGGGATTTCTCATACATCAAATTGTTGTCTCACTTGATGTGACCCAAAAAACCTCCTTTACCTCTATGAAGTATTGACCATTGGAAACTATTACTTGTTACAAATAGTTTTAATTAATTTACATAACATTTGTGTTGATGAATTGTCCATTGGAATCTCCAAGGCAATTACATATCAACCGACCATCATATCCTCCTTGAAAGATCTTTTTGGATATGAACGTGCTAAAGAAAGATGAAAAATGGTGCAAAATCCACAAAAGCAAGTGCCACTTGGACAAAAATGTTGTACTAAACAAGCTTTGTTGGTTTAGGCATAGACTCAATAATAGGTCTAACATGGACACCATTTTTTGCCTATGTTGAACAATGGGAAGCAAATCATATATACTAACCTCAATTCCACTATTGCCATGACTTAAGATCCCCCCCTAGGAGCTCAAGAGGAAGGGCCCTCTTCCACTGTGCATTTTATTGCTAATAGAGGTAGTTAGAATCATTTTATTTTTTCAAACATTAACAAGAAGTTGAATTTGCTAACAACAGGTCTCATCCTAATCTATACACATTCCATTCTTTGAATCAAGGCAAGGACATACATCTTAGTTAACAATGTCAACTCTTGTAAATGATTAAGTCCTTCCAAGATGTAGAACCATGTGATATGGCACTCTGATAGGTTAGGGATGTCTTGTTTGGGAAACTCTACATGTGGATGCCCCGTAATGTCTGGAAGGAAAGGTTTTGGAGTGTTATCAATTCTTTTGGATATTGATGCCATATAATACCAAATGTGGCTATTGAGACCAAGGTCTCTTTGATCCTACCGATGTTGAAAAGTGATTGGTCAGATTGGAAAGTTTTCTCTTTTTGTGGTTAAGCCCCAAGAGGACAATAAATTACAGTGCTAATACTCTTGCAAAAATTTACACAAATGCAGCTAAAACCAATGGTTTAGATGATGACAAACAACATCAACATCATTAAGAAATCCATGAGAGTGTTTCTTCACTATTAGATGAAGCACTTGTATCAATGCTAAGGTTTGAAGAATGTTTTTGATAAAAGGGTAAAACGGGTTTTAAAGGGACCCAAAACCACAAAGTTTACAAAACAGAAGAGAGGACAAAAAAGTCCAACCACAAAAACCAGCTGCCCAAAAAAGGATCAGTAGCAACCAATCGCACAAAACAAAAAAGACCGAAATAGAGGAAAAGCAGAAACCCCAAACATTACTTTAGAGTCTTGAGGACAGACTCAGTCTCATCCTCCAGCTTCTGCATATCAATGACACCCTTTTTAAAAGTTTGAATCATACTAGAAATAGGGGGGACCTTGCGCTTCAAGTTGGCTCTGGTTCTTTTGGAAATACCCACATATATGTCCTGGCTTTTGTCCTCTGTTTCCTCCAGATCCACCACCAGAGAACTCTGCTGGGTTTTGTCGAGCTTCTCTCCCATAGCATTAATGATAATGGCATTGTGTCTAGCCATTCTGTTATTTTGCTCAGCTATAGTCTTGATAGTGTTCATAATATAATCAATTTTGGAATCAGTGTCTCTGTTACTGTGACCATGATGGACCCCTCTATCCCCAACTTTCTTTTCAATTTTAGCAACTTTCGCAACCAGAACTTCAATTTTGCTTTGTAGGGCCCAGTTTTTGATTTTCAGCTCATTGATTTCAGTGAAAGTCCAGTCCAGGAGTTTGGAGTGGGACTCAGAGTTGGCTTTAGCAAGGTTCAGAAAATCCAGAGAGGGCTCATCACCGATATTAGGAACAATTTTCTCAGAATTAAGGTTAACAGGGGAGTCATCTTCAACATATTTATTCGGCATAGGTTCAACATTAACCACCGTTTTGTTGGCATCGGACTCCTCCGAGTCAGAGGATTCTTCAGAATAGGAAACAAGACTTTTAGCCTGGGGTTTCTTGTGAAGGGAGGGACTATCAAGCTCAAGCTCAGCACGGGCTTTACTAGAGAGGAGAGTAGGGTTTACTTTCCCAGAAGGGCCAGCATGCGAGCTGAGGACTTTTCTAGCCGAACTAGGGTTAGGAATGTACTCTGACCCACTGGGCTCCGTGTCGTCACTTTCAGAGTCAGGAGTGGTATCCAGGGTAGTGGGGGCAGGCATGTTTTGGAAATGCTTGACAATCAATCTTATAAGCCTCGTATGCAAAATAGGAAATCTATTGGGGTTTTTCTTATTATCCTCCAAGCTTTTTTTCAAGGAACAAAGAAGATAATAGGGAAGAAAGATCCTAACCTTGTGGCGGAAGTGGTTGAGAAGAGCAAAGTGGTAGCCATAAACTCTGGTAAAACACCCATCCACCGTAATGTACTCCATGATGACCCGCAACACCTTCCTCCAGATGGTCTTTATAGAATCCGCATCAAAGTAACTGCTAGCAATTTTGACCAGGCTTAACCTTTCTTTATCTTTTTTAGGAAATCTAATCACGGCTTCACCAGAAAAAGCCATGTCCCTGAAAAACTTCTTCCCTTTAGTAGATAAACCCGTAACTTTAGCGATTAAATTTTCACTGAGCTCAACATTCCTGCCAAACAGGGTCAAATTGTCTTTATTCCAATTTTTAACAAAGAGGTTTGTAGCCTCCTGGCTGGAGCCATGGAGCTTCTCCAGAAAAGGAAGCAGCCCACCACTTTTAACTTTTTCCCAGGCCTTGGCATTTTTCATATGAGTTTCATAGCTGTCCGGCTCAATACGCTTTCTATCTCCTCCCATCTCAGCCGACACAGTGGGGTAGACCCAGACGAAAGCTTTACTAAAATTGGCCCCACCACAACTTAGCACCCACAAAGCGTGCGGGCCTTTCTTGCAAATTAAGTCGTTGGAATCAGTCCCATACAATCTAATGATTGTGATGTGAAAGGTCTTATCTATCTTCATTAAAGGGATAACACGTAGCTTTTCCATGTGATTTATCATAATTTATTAGGGTGCAAACATTAGAGTTTAGATCATTTGTATTTAGCAAAGTACGCACCTCTTTACTCTTAACTCCTTTGTGGTGAAAAAATCCACAACGACATTGGCTTCTCTGTAAGCATGTGATATTTTAACTTTTTCAAATTTAGCCAAAGTCAGCTTTGCTTCCTCAATCCATGACTTGATGGTCCATGAGGGGGGAGACTTTTCCTTAAGGCAGTCAATTATGTTTTTGGAGTCTCCTTCAAGCCACAGATGTTTAATGTTAAGACTCTGAGCTAAATTTATGATATGAAAAGCTCCAGCAGCCTCCACCAAATGGTTGGTTTGGGATCCAAGAGGAGAAGTCGTCGCTCCTATGAAATTGCCAAAGGAGTCCCTTATGACTCCACCATAGCCCGCCGCCCCCGGATTACCTTTCTAGCCGCACCATCGAAATTAGCTTTGATCCAACCGTTAGGCGGGAAAGACCAGCAAACACCCTTTCTGTCCTTCTTGGCTGTCATACTGGTTCTAGATGGGACAAGATTTATGTTCCACTCCTTTGCAACAGTTAGGTCATATAGCAACTGCTCAGCTTTCAAGGACAAGCTGTTCTTCTAAACCAAAGTATTGAAATTTTCCTTTAGAAATCTGACAATTTTATCAAAGACAATGTCTTTAGCGGCTTCTTTACCTCTATAAATTTTGTTGTTGTGTTCTTTCCAGAGACCCCAAGCAACATGAGGGAATATTAGATCCCAAAAAGATCTAAGCATGGGATTTTTTATCGGAGCTTTCCATTGAGAGAAGAAATCTTTAATGGACGAAGGGAAGACCCATGGGATGTTCCATAACCTGATGATTTTTTCCCAGATAGAAGCAGCAAAAGAACAATGGAGGAATAAGTGACGTATAGATTCAGCTTCCATCTTACAAAGAGAACATCTATTAGGAATTTGAAATCTGCATTTACACAGGTTATCAATCGTAAGTACTTTATTTTGGAGAAGGATCCAGAAGAATATATTGATTTTTGGTATCAAAAGTTTAAACCAAGCTTTAGACCAGAAGGGAGGATGATCCAGAGAAGAAGTAATCCTGGCAAAAGCAGAGGACACGAAAAAATTGCCAGAGGGATCATTAGACCAAACCACGCAGTCATCCAGCTGCTTAGAATTAAGTCTAATAGCCAACAGAGATGACTGGATAGGAGCCAAAGCCTGACTAACACTACACAAGTCCACCCACTTGCCATTCACTTTGTAATCTTTTACATAATTTCCAAACCATTCCTTACAGGTATCTACCCATTCGCTAAAGGAACTGATTTTTATAATGGGTTCCTTTAAAAGCCACTTGTCCTCCCAAAATCTAGTATGATGACCATTTCTAACTTGCCAACCAATACGATCATCCACAATTCTTTTACCATTGATTATATTATTCCAGCAAGTTGACCCTCTAGGAAAAAGGTGAATGTCCTTCTTAATTATGGAAGAGCAGTTGTTTTCTAAGTATTTGCTAGCCAGGATATCAATCCACTCCCCAGAAGAAGAGGAGATTCTCTAAATTTGTTTAGCAAGGAGAATTTTGTTAACTATTCTGATTCTTCTTAAACCTAGACCTCTGGCCTTTTTAGGTCTACAAACCAGATTCCAGCCAATTAAGGGAAGTCTTTTTTTTTCCTCAACACCCGACCAAAGAAATCTTTTTTGGATTTTTTCAGTGGCATCAGCAAATTTAGCTGGAATCTTAAAAAGACTAAGGGCATAGATTGGAAAATTCTGGAGAGAAACTTTGAGATGCTGAAGTTTTCCGGCTTGACTTAGCAGGGCTCCTTTCTAGCCCGCGAGCTTTTTGCTAAATCTTTCAACCAACAAGAGCTAGAATGACTCTGGAGGTTTCAAACTTAAGGGTAGACCAAGGTAGGTGGCAGGAATGGAATCCACTCTGCAACCTAGGATTCTAGCAATTTTAGCCTGTCTATGATCTAGAGTGTTGAAGAAAAATAGTGAGCTTTTTTTATTATTGATCAGCTGTCCAGACACTCTCCCATGCTTGTCAAGCAACTATTTTATAGTTTTACCTTCAGCCACCATGGCTTTACCCATAAGCATAGTGTCATCAACAAATTATTGATGGGAACACCCCAGATTGCCTGAAGAAGGTTTAAGACCAGAAAGAAATTTGAAGTCAACCAACTTTTTTAGATTCCTACCTAAACTTTCAGCCATAATAGTGAATAAAATAGGAGAGATAGGATCACCCTACCTTAGACCTCTAGTGCTTTGGAAAAAGAAGGAGGGGGATCCGTTGACCATAATCGATATGGAAGCCATGGACACAAGCTGTTCAACCATTTGGATGACCCTGTTGCAAAAACCAAAAGCCTTTAAAATTTTAAATAAGAAAGTCTAGTCAACTCTATCATAAGCTTTTGAAATGTCGAGTTTTAATAAAAAGCCTTCAGTCTTCGACTCAACTTGTTGGCATGCACGTTTTTTCAACCTACGTGTTATTAAGTCCAACTCCGCATTTATTTCATTTTCGGTGCATTCGGTACATTATTGTTTTGGTCGGCTCCTTTCCTTTTACGTCTCCTGCTCCGCCGTTCATCTCTGCTTTGCATTAACGTTTGGACGGATCCTTGTCTATCACCTGCTCTATTTAACAGGGCTTTTGTATATTGTAAATCATTCATTCTTGATCAATGCAATTGATCGACTGGTGAAATAGCAACTTCTTAGGTTGCTTCTCTGCATTGTGAAGGTTTCAGGTTGTTGTTCTGGGATCGACAATATGGTATCAGAGTAGTCAACCCATCTACTCCTTCCTTGCTAAGAGTTTTCGCCAAGTATTAACTTTGCTTTCATGGTGGTTTGTTGTCTTTCTGCTCGGTTGTGAGAGGAGGACCGCACAGAAGATAGTCACGCTTCCACGCACGCCCTATCTTGTAGTAAAACTCTCTGCTTTGCTGAAAACAGTCGAGAGCCAGGGTTTCAAATGTGGAGGGATGCTTGAACGCCAGTGAGCTCCATCTTCCACAGCTCTCAGTATTGCTGCAGAGCTTCCGCTCCTGGCTGCGCCTCTGCAGCTCGTATGCGAATTCTGATATGTGGTCGAGGCAAGCTAAAATTGGGGTCATTGCAGGCACTGGAGGTGTTGCAGAGGTCGACAGTATCCCATATTTGGAACATTATGGCATACCTGCATAGCCCTACATTGGTAGTGAAGGTGAGGTGGTCGATTGGGCAGTTAGAGGAATTGCTGAAGAAGGGGGCATTTTTGGAGGTGGTGAAGTCAAGAAAGGAGATCAAAACTCCTCTGTGCATGTTCCTTTTTGAAGGAGTTTCAAATCTGTGCTTCTGCCTCTTGCCAGAGGTCTCATCTCCTGCAGCGTATGCCAATACTCTTTTCTGTTGAGGTCTCTGTGTGTTCATGTGACTTCAATTATGGTTGTGTGCATGAGAAGAGCAGAGACTGGTGGGACGCGCTGAATGCAAGTTTGGCTTGACCAGGGACTTTAGTCCCACATTGGACACGCATACTTTAGTTAAGCTTCCTATATTGCTCAACACACTACTTTAAAGATGTGAGCAAAGGCTCCCATTGAAAGTTAAAGTTTGGATTGCTTTGATCTCGCATGCTTTCTAAGTGAAGGTTTTTTTTTTTTTTTGTGGTCACGTGGAGCTATCAAGAGCTATTGTGGACTCTGAAAGTGCTTTAAATAGGGCTCTTTTTCAAATTTGTGCAACTTCTGCAAACGAAGTCCATTTTCAGCAAACGAGTTATCGTGGGTAAGCTACTTTGACAAACTTCGAAGTGGATGAGGTGTTTTTTTGAAAATTCTACCATTTTGTGTCAATTTTACTAACTTGAAGTTGCAAGTTGTTATTATTGAATCCCTTGGAAAATTTGGTGTTTGGGAATTATAAAATCAGTTTGTATCTATTCTTTGGGGGGGGCAGGTGTATCTTGCTTTTTAGTCCTTTGTGTCCCCTTGTATATCATGTCGGAACCTAGGATTGATTTGCTCACTCCACACAACTATCACACATGGAAGCTCAAGATGTCACAATTATTGCAATCTCGGGGTTTTGGCAACTGTTGGATGCTGACCAACCCTAATTCACTAAAATGTTTGAGCAATTTGTTCATAGAAACAAAATGGATGAGGCTAAAGGACTCATAGGTCTTCATGTGTCTGATAATTTGTTGTTTCATATTGCTGAATGTAAAACACCTAAAGATGTGTGGGATAAGCTTGCAGAATTGTATGGTAAGGTCAATCAGTTTAGGATCTTACAGCTTGAAGCTGATCTCACTTCTCTCTCTCCAGATGTTTTTCCTTCTATTCAGGATTTCCTTGCACAGTTCAAATTGATTTTGTCTCAATTAAAAGGATGTGGTCATGCCAAAGAAGATAAGGAGTACGTATTTTCTTGATCCTATCTAAGCTTAGAGGTCCTTTTCAAGTGTCTGCCTCTACTTTCTATTCTACTATGGATGCTATGGGGGTAGATCATAAGATGCCTTCTTTTGAGGAATTTTGTGATCGATTGACTAGGGAGCAGGCTAAGTTGATTCAGATGGATGCTCTTCCTAAGAGTCATGCTTTAATGGCTGAATCTTCCAAGGGCAAGGGTAAGAATAAGAAGAAGCCCAAGATAGATTCGTCTTTAGGTGGTGAGTCTCCCTCCAAGCCTAAGGTGAAGACTGATCAGAAGCATAATCCTTCACTTCCTCCTCCTTCTAACTCTGTCGCGTCACCTTCCAAGTCTCAGAAGAAGAAGGAGAACTGTTCGTTCTGTGGAAAATCTGGGCATAATGATGCACATTGTTTTGCAAGGCTAGCTGCATTAGAGGAAGCTATGAGGAAGCATAATCTTGCCATACCTAAGTCTTCTTCTTCGGGAAAAGGGCAAGCCCTCTCAACTACAACTTTGTCCTCTACCAGTTCTAGTTGGATTCTTGATTTTGGTGCTTCTCATCACATGACTCATACTGTGGATCTTCTCGATTCTCTTTTTGATAGTCTTACTTCACATATTGCTGTTGGGAACTCTTCTCAAATTCCAGTTTTGGGAACAAGCTCAGTTCATATGCAGGATGGTAGCATTGATGATGTTCTTCTTGTTCCTGATATTTCACATAATCTACTTTCTGTCTATTAGATTTGTAATCATGGTGATGGAAGGCTTGTTGAGTTCTCTCCTACTGATGTGACTATTCGAGAGATGCAGGATCCTGAGAAGGTCATTGCTATAGGAACAGTTGACTGTGTGGCCCATTTGTATAGGTTTGATGGATTTGAGTCTTCATCAGGATCATCCCTTATTGCTCATGCAAATTCTACAAGAAAGCTTTGGCACGAACGGTTTGGGCACCTGAATTATAGATATATTGAACAACAGATGAGCACACAAAATTTGGTAATTGGTCTACCTTAGATCTCTTGTTCAGATGGAGTTTGTCAAGGTTGTGTGCTTGGCAAGCATCATAGGGATCCTTTTCCTAAGGGTATGGCCACACGTGCTTCGGCACCCCTTGAGTTGGTGCATAGTGACCTCATGTCATTCCCCACTCCTTTTTCAGGGGCCAAGTATGTGCTCACCTTCATTGATGATTTTTCTAGGCGCACTTGGGTGTATTTTTTGAAGTACAAGGATGAGGTTCTTCGACATTTCATAACCTTCCTTGCATTTGTGGAGAAGCAGTCAGGACATTCCCTTTAGAAGATTCGCACAGATAATGGGGGGAAAATGTCAATCAGGCGTTTCAATAATTTTGTAGTACTAAGGGTATTCTTCATCAACACACAGTGCCATACACTCCTCAACAGAATGGTGTAGCCGAGCGGAAGAATAGAACTTTACGAGAGATGGCCAATTGTATGCTCCAATCTAGATCCATGGCTCCCGCCTTTTGGGCAGAGGCTGTCAATTGTGCAAACTACATTCAGAATCGTATGCCCCACAAGGCAGTATAGAACATGACTCCCAAGGAGGCTTGGACTCATGTCAAGCCCAAGGTTTCCTACTTTAGAGTATTTGGGAGTGATGCATGGGCATTCATTCCAGATGGTAGGCGCAAGGCAATGGAGAAGAAAAGTCAACAGTTCATTTTTGTTGGTTATTGTGAGGATGTGAAGGGTTATCGGTTGTTTGATCCTATCACTCGAGAGGTTCATTTTCGTCGTGATGTTCAATTTGATGAGTCTTTCACTTCGAAGGATTCTCCATCACAAGCCTCTCCCTCTCTTCTTCCTAGTTCTTCTTTAGAGGATGTTGTGCTTCCAGATGATGATGATGATGCTTGTAATGATGTTGTTCCTGATGTTGGTATCGATCTTGTTGTTGATATTACTCCATCTTCTCCTTCTCCTCCACCTGCACCACATCGACCTTTATGGGCTCGTACACTTCTTGAGGATGCTGGTTCACTTGTAGGTGATCCCATAGCTACACATTCCACTCGTTCCCGCACTTCAGGTATCAGTCTTTTGAGTCATGCAGTTTCTACTGATCCTCAGAAATTTTCAGATGCTTTGGGTGTTCCAGAATGGGATAGTGCTATGATAGAGGAGTATTCTTCTTTGATGAAGAATCATACATGGGATTTGGTTCCTCTTCCTAAAGGAAGAAAGTTGGTTTGATGCAAGTGGTTGTATCATACCAAGTTTGCATCCGATGGTTCTATTGATAAGTATAAGGCTCGTCTAGTGGCCAAGGGCTTTTCTCAGGTTGAGAGTATTGACTATTCTGAGACCTTTTCTCCTGTTGCAAAGATGGATTCCATACGCCTCGTGCTTTCTATTGTTGCATCTAAGGGTTGGTCAGTGTATCAGATGGATGTGAAGAGTCCTTTCTTGCATGGTGATCTTCATGAGGAGATCTATATGGAGCAGCCACCTGGCTTTGTGCAAGACCCTTCACTTGTTTTTAGGCTCCAACATTCATTGTATGGTCTCAAACAGGCTCCTAGAGCTTGGTATGAGAAGATGGATAGTTTCTTGCTTGTTTTTGGATTCACTAGATGTCACTCTGATCCTATAGTTTACATTCAAAGGCATGGGGGGGATCTTCTCATCCTTGTTCTTTATGTGGATGACTTGATTCTCACGGGGAGTTCTAGTGCCATGATTGAGGATACTAAGCAAGCTTTGATGGAGTGTTTTGATATGACAGATCTTGGTTTGTTGCATTACTTCCTTGGTCTTCAAATCCATCAATGTTCTACCGATATTTCTCTCTTCCAACAGAAGTATGCTCTTGATTTGCTTCAGAGATTTGGCATGGCTGATTGCAAGCCAACCCCTACTCCTTTTCAGTCAGGTGTTGTGTTGTCCACTAATTGTACTACTCCATCCGTTGATGCTACTTTGTATCGGCAACTAGTTGGCAGCCTTTTGTACTTAACACATAGTCATCCTGATATTTCCTTTGCTATTGGTCTTGTCTCTCGTTTCTCTCAAGATCCTCATGAGAGTCATTGGAAGGCAGCCAAGCGTATTTTATGATACATTCAGGGCACTATACAGTTTGGCATTCACTACACATCAGGTGCTACTGAGATTGTGGGCTTCACTGACTCAGATTGGGCTGGTGATGTTGATGATAGAAACTCCACTTCTGGCTTTGTTTTCTGTCTTGGTTCTGGTCCAGTTGCTTGGTCTTGCAAGAAGCAAATTGCTATTGCATTATCATCAACTGAGGCTGAGTATCGAGGAGCTGTCTTGGCTAGTCAAGAGGTTCTTTGGCTTCGACAGTTGATGGCTGAGTTTGGCTTTCCTCTTGATCATCCCACTATTCTTTGGTGTGATAACCAAAGTGCCATTCATATTTTTCACAACCCAGTGGAACATCAACGCACTAAGCATATTGAAATCCACATGCACTTCATTCGGCAACTCCTTCAAGATGGTGTTCTTGCTTTGGAGTATTTGCCTACGGCGCAATAGGTTGCAGACATCTTCACTAAACCTTTGGCATCTCCTCGCTATCTTCAATTGCGATCAAAGTTAGGGGTGAAGGAAGTTGTCCTTGGGGGGTCTTAAGGAGTCCTCCTTCCTTTCACTTTTGTTCTCTCTTTTGGAGAGGAGTTTTCTCCCACAGGGTTTTTCTCCTTTTCTCTGGTTATGAGAGATTTGTAGTTCATTGCATTGTAGTTGTACATAGGTACCTAACAAGGCTTTATTGTCGGGACCTATAATGCATCTCATATTGCATATTGCATTTTCTTTTTCTCCCTAAGTTGCACTTAAGGGGGGGTGTTGGCATGCACGTTTTTTCAACCTACGTGTTATTAAGTCCAACTCTGCATTTATTTCGTTTTTGGTGCATTCGGTACATTATTGTTTTGGTCGACTCCTTTCCTTTTACGTCTCCTACTCTGCCGTTCATCTCTGCTTTGCATTAACGTTTGGACGGCTCCTTGTCTATCACCTGCTCTATTTAACAGGCTTTTGTATATTGTAAATCATTCATTCTTGATCAATGCAATTGATCGACTGGTAAAATAGCAACTTCTTAGGTTGCTTCTCTGCATTGTGAAGGTTTCAGGTTATTGTTCTGGGATCGCCAATACAACTAAGGAGTGAATATTATCATGAACAGTAACAATAGAGTCAAGAATTTGTCTACCAGGGACAAAGCCATTCTGTTGAGGAGAAATCAAGGAAGGAAAAAGAGTTAAGAGTCTTGAAGTTAAGACCTTGGATATGATTTTATATAAGGAATTATAGAGGCTTATAGGCCTAAAAGCCTCAAAATTATTAGCTCCAGGTTTCTTGGGGATAAGAACCAAGAAGGTAGTATTTAATTCTTTTAGAAGATTTCTGGAGCCAAAAGATTCTTTAACAGCATTTACCACATCTTCTTCAACAATCTCACATAGCCATTGAAAGAAAAATAAAGGGAAACCATCAGGCCCCGGAGCTTTACTCCCTTCAAAGGAGAAGACAGCCCGCTTGACTTCCTCGTTGGTGGGGATAGAAGTCAAAAAAGAGTTATTTTCCTAGTTGATAATTCTTGGTATAGCTTCCACTAACTGATCCTGCTCATTATGGTTTATTTCCTCACTGGCTCAAAGAAGGTGTTTAAAGAAGGAACCCGCTTGCTTCCTAATGTCATCCTCCTCCTCATACCTGGTTCCATTCACTTCTATATGAGATATTCTATTTACAGCTCTCTGTGTTTTGAAGCCGAAAGATGAAAGTACCTGTTGTTTCTGTCTCCTGCAGATAACCAAAGAGCTCTAGATCTTTGTCTCCATAACTCCTCTTCCTTTCCAATTATGTCATGCATCTTCGTGAGGATGTCATTCTCTCTTTCCTTGGTATCATTCAAAGAGCCCTCCTTCTAAATTTTAAATTGAACTTCTCCCAATTCCATCTGAAGATCAGACTTAATCCTAAAGATGTTCCCAAAAGATTCCTTTTTCCAATTTTTTAGATTGCATTTCACTTCCCTTAACTTTTTAGCAACTCTGAACATAACAGTTCCTTGAATTCTTATATTCCACCATTTCCTTATTTCCTCTTTTAGAGCAGGATGAGAGATCCACATTTTTTCAAATCTGAAAGGAGTGTTCCTCTTCTTTTTTATTGGGTCCGCAATGAAATTGATAGGAAAATGATCGGAACCTATTCTAGAAAGAGCTCTAAGGGAACAGTAATAGTCAAAGTACCATTGGTTGGAAATTAAAGATCTATCTAATCTGACCTATATGAGATCCGACCCCTTTCTGCGGTTAGACCAGGTAAAGGAGGCTCCTTGGAGATCCATATCAATCAATCCATGATTATCAATAAAATTTTGCAGATCCTCTTTGCTTTCCAGATTGATCTGGGATCCCCCAAATTTTTCTCCATTCATTAGGGGAGTGTTGAAGTCCCCCATAACAATCCAAGCTTCTCTGTCAAAAATCCTCCTAAAGGCAGCTAATTCTAACCAAAAATATTTTCTCATGCCTTTTCCATTAGGAGCATAAATGTTCAATTGAATCCAACTGAAGTTATCTCTTATATGAGTAAATCTAGTAGAAATATGATTTGTACCTTCCAAGATCGGATCACCTCAGATAGTATGGCTATTCCAAAAAGTCACAATACCTCTAGAAGCTCCACTCGAATTATTACCCTGGTTACTGTAATACTGGAAAAGTTTCATCTTTTCAATTTTCTCTTTTGGCATTTTAGTTTCCTGAATTAAGAGAATATCTGGCTTGTGATCTCTAACGAAATTGCGAAGAACATCCTACTTTTGGGGGCTATTGAGTCCCCTTATGTTCCAGGACATAATCTTCATTAGATACCAGGGGAATTAAGGCATTCTGGGATGGTTTTTTGAGAGCCATCCGCAATATCCTGAAAACTGTTCAACTCTCTTTTCTTTTTCGAAGACTTTTTACCTCTTGAATTCTTTACTGCTCCACAGTCTGCCTTGACTCTTGATCTGGTTGAAATGCCACTTGGGGTCTTCCCCTGAGTATTTTTTTCTTTTTTCTTCTTTGATATATTCTCCTCTTTATCAGTCTCTTCTTGGATATCCGTCTCTCTACTTGACTCCCAATCCTTATCAGTAGGTATCCTTTGTTCCCAAGGTAGGGTGTCCATGTTACCATTCTTTTGAGCAGACAAGATATTACTGGATATATCTGCTGAGTGATTTAGATTTTCAAGGGATTCCAAAACCCTTTCTGGGGAGTTAGGATCTGTCACATATGCTACTCCCTGAGGGGGAAGATTATCAGGAGATTGGGAGGGAAAAGGAATATCCAGTTCCAAGGACAAGCCCTCATTAGGGATGTCCTCCAAACCTGGGAATACTTTGTTTCTATCAGAAGGGATTGTCATTTCGGATAAGGAGGTAGAAAGGTTCAGATTTCCTTCCCCAACTAAGGTGTCTTCATCGGACTCCCTTCCTTAGATGGGGACATATTAACAACATTCAAGTAATGATAATCAAAAGCGATCTCACCTTTAGACTCCATAACTACTTCAATCTCTGGAGAGACTCTCTGAGTATTGGATGCCATATTTTCCAATACCTGCTCATTGTTTTCCTTCCTTTCTCCTCTTGAATCACTCTTTTTTTTCCATGCCTTTTCTTCAGGTCCAGCTGGTTTTTCTTTCTCTGAAGTGGCATTTAGGGGGCATTTTTTTGCCCAGTGACCAGATTTCCTATACTTGAAGCAAGCAAACGGAATGGTTTCAAACTCAATATTCTACACCTAGGAACCCAGTTTAGATTGAATCTCAATCGAAGATGGAAGATCTGTTTCCTGGGAGACTCCCACACATATCCTTGCAAAGACCATTCTCTTTCTAGCCGCTATCATTGAATCAATAGAGAGGAGCTCCCCAAAGGAGCTAGCAATACCATGAAAGATGTCTTCACTCCAATACTCCAGGGGCAGACCTGGAAGTCTAACCCAAACTGGGACATTCTCAAAGATGGAATCCGATAGATCTAAGTTGGAGGACCAATTCTTTAGGGCCAGGGATGATTTCCCTATTACCCAGGGACCACCACTTCTAACTGCCATGATGTCCTCTCTGCAAGTAAAATCAAACGCGAAAAAACCCTTTGGAAGAGCGGCGACAAAAACTTTCCCACTAGTTCTCCATTTATTTTTAACAAACTCCCTGACCACCTCAATATTTGGTCTAGGGCCCATAAACTTTCCTACCAAAGTTCGTTCCATAAGAGCTAAATTATGGTCAATGAGCAGATCTGGAATAGAGATAGCAAACTTACCTCCTACAGGAGACGAAATGATTTGCATTGGAGGGAAATAAGATTTTCCATTAGGTTTTACCCCGAATAGAGAAGTCCAGGGTTTGCAATTACCTCCAGTGCCAATAGTGGTCCCCACACCCCCTTTAGCTTTTTCGTTTTTACTGGTGGGAGATGCTGCAGGGTTAATCTCTGAATTTTCCTTTCCCCCAGGTTCCACATGTATTTTGTTTCTGAAGTCCACATCATCCTGGTCATCCTTACCTTGCTTCTGACTCGACTCTAGCTCCTGATTCGACTCCAAAGTTGACCAAATTTGATCTAAAAAGTAAAATAAAAAGAAACCCCTAACCAATGGGCTATATGACAATATGCACATACAATAGTTTCAATAATCATTTCAAATCCACACCTAAGCAGCAAAATACTTACAACAAGCTAAAACCTTGACTCAACTTGGGAATCTATGGGCTACAATTAGTAACCACCCCCTTTTCATATGGGATCTTAGTTCCATATGTTTTTTAGCTTTCTTCCTTGAACAAAACTTCTTGTTTGTGACTACTATCTGTTCATTTGGACAAACCAAAACTAAGGCCAGTTTAATGGGATCTACCATTGCAATCAATTGACCATCCAAATAAAAAGAATCCTTATGGAAAATAGAGGTAGGTGGCCCACCACCCATGGATTTTGAGGCAGAGGTCCATCATTCAAGGAGATTAAGACCAAAGGATGCTAGGGATCAACTTTGAAAAATAAACATGCTTAGTAGGAGATGAAAATTTTGAGAGAGACACCTCTGTAGGTGGAAATTTAAAGTGCCAAAGGAGGAATAGAATCAACCATTATATCTTAACAATTAGATTCAACTCCTTTCCACCAAGAACCTTTCTTGGCCTTCTTATTCTCTTGCCTTGGGAAAGATTTTGTCATATGACCTAGGGAAAACCAAGATTTGTATTTGAAAACCATCTACTCATATTCTAATTATCACTTTAAATTTTGATCTCCAACCTTGAGCCAAATTTTCTTCCAAGGAATTTTCAATTGTAATCAGGCTAGGGGTTTTAACCAAAAATGTAGGGGAAGATTAAGCAACCTAACCCACACCAAAACCACTTTTGGTGGGATTGAATTTTGGGCACCAAGGCTTCATGCCAATAATTATCTTTTCCCAAGACTAGGGTTCCACTTAAAGAATAAAATCACCTTCCACCATCACATTTGAACCAATGTTCAAGCTATGACACCCTCCATGATTCAATTCAAAAATGTGCATTTTCTTTTCCATGCATGCGAGAACAAGTTTTTAGTGATAGTCAAACATCTTATAGATTGATGATATCTTGTATCAACTTTGAGGGTGCAAAATACTTCTCCAACATTGATCTTGAGGCAGAGTATTACTAATTGCCAATTGGGCTAGCAAATGAGTGGAAGTTAGCATACAAGAGGAAGGAAGGATTATTTTAGTGGTTGATTATTTCATCGGGTCAACCGACATGCCTAAACATTGATGAGAATGATGGTCAATGTTTCCCAATCATTTACACAGTTCTTTGTGATTGTCTATTGGATGACATACTCAATTACAACAGAACATGGATGGAGCATAACAGGCATGCCTTGCAGGTTCTTAACACTTCACCTTGAGAAAAGCTATATGTTAATTGAGGAAAATGTGTGGATTACATTTTCAATGGGGATGGAGTGCATGTGGATTCAGAGAAGATTCAAGTAATTGTAGATTGGCTTTCCCTAGAGACCTTCACAAACCTTTGAATATTGTTGGGTGTGGGAAATTTCTATGAGAGGCTTGTGTTGGGCCTCTCCCGCATTGCATAGCCCTTGAATTAAGCAAGTAAAGGAGGAGTCAAACCAAATTTTGTTTGGACTAAGGCACAACAAAAGGTTCTTGAAGAGATGAAGTGTGGACTCTACTTAGCTTTGGTGATCACTCTACCAGATATGCAACAACCGTTTGAGTTAGAGAGTGATCTTTTAGAGTATGAACTCAATATTTCTCTCTAGCAACTTGGACACCCAATTTTACATAACAATGACACATTCATCAACATAGTATGAAAATACTTTACATATGGTAGGGTGTTCCATTCCATAAATCACCTTGTTGGTAATGGAGGACTTTTGTCTTGGGAAAGGAGGTAGGCATCCATGCTAAACACATGACTCTTTAGTTTTGGTATAATTGAGAGCTAGTTACAAAATGATAACCTTCAAATTTAGTCCACTTACCTGTAACAATTTTGTTTGACTTAAGCATATGAAGGGAAAATTTATAGAAAGCTTGAAAAAATGCCAAAGTCATAATTTGCATTTCATAGCCAAACAAGGAGGTTTTGCCTTTTCTAGAGGTCAAAAGATGCCTACATGGCATTTGAGGCCATACTTTTTTACTATACATGGTATAAGAATCTTTATTTAAAAATAATGGTTGAGAAAAAAATCCTAGTCTAAAAGCTATGAATGACAGGAGGAATTGCCAAATCCCAAAGGGTAGGGTCAAACTATCAATACCCATCTACACTAGCAGATAGACCGTGTTTGTTCTAACTAGATAATGAGTGGCCATGAAATAACTTTGTCATCCTGAAAAGTTGGCAGTCTTGGACTCTTTCTGATAGGTACAACTTGAGATTCTTAGTAACCATTGGAAGATAAATAACTTCATCTTTGAGTGGTGCCTCTTTTACTTCTATGTAGACACCCATATACAGATCTATTGGCTGATGTTGTAAAATTTAGAACAATAACTACACAACCCTTCTTAGAGAATTTTGTACATACCTCACATATCAACAAAGTTGTTGACTTTGTTATTTTTGCAAATATTGTTCTTTCCTTGTGTGTGGATACATTATTTTGGACAGTTTCTAAACAATTCCCAAATATGCATCCATTAATGATTTGGTTGCATTTTCACTTAGTATGTTCTGAAGAGTCCAACATGAGTATATAATTCAGTGTGATAATATACCAGAGTGCAAAGACAATATAACTATATTCATGTCCATTGATTATCTACCACATTCTACAGATTAATGCAGTCCTACCATTTGGTTCAGTCAATATATGCATACAGTATCGATGGGTTCTAGCATGAGAGTTTTTTAAAGTGCAGAAATAGATTAATTAGTATCCATGTCTAAATGCTCATTATAACCTTTGTTCAATGCAGCCTACAACACTAACATTAATTCGATTTAATTGTTAAGACCCAGACAACAATCACAGATAGTCATCATTCCTGCAGAAGATAAACAATGGCGGTTATAATCGTCACAGTCTGCCCAGATTTAATTCCACTCGCCATGAATCTATTTGCTCAATATTGATCCATCAGATGTGTTAGAAGCAAGTTATACATCTTAGCGGACAAGACTAGATATCATATTCAATAATCAACTGAAGCTGGGGCCGGAAGTTCATGCGGCATCATTATGTCTGATTATGGAAACTATGTATTAAAGCAAAGTGAGCAATCTCACCTGTATGCTTGTGATTTCGGGTTTCCCAATTGTTTAATCTCTTCTTCACCCGATATGCACAATAATACGTAATATGATAGATCACTACTTTGTTGAATCGCTATTTCTATTGGGGCTTCCTATTCCTGTGAATTGTTTTATTTTTATACACTTCTGCAAGCCGGAAATATCGTCCATGTCTTATAGCCTGGGAATGGACTTGGTATGGGGAGTTGTGTCTCTTGGTCTTAGGTGACGTTTTATTCTTCTCAGCGATTTGTTTAGCCTTCATCATATTTTGTTTGTCTACCAATAATAATAGCCTCCTGAAGAAATTCGCCCAGATAGCAACGAAATGCTTGTCGTTCTATTGTCCCATTGTCACTTTAGCAGGACGGAAACACTGTTGGGTGGGCAAGGAGGTTATGATGCAACCCCTAACCCTCCTTAAAGCTTTTATACATTCTACTCTTCAAATCTGCTCACCGTTAATCCATTGCAGGTTTGTTCACAGAGGCATCTGGCGCAAAAATGGGAGGATAAATTAGGGGTTTAACACCACATAATGTCCTACAGTTATCTACTACAGTCCCCATCAGCTATTACCAGGCATGTCTAGAGATCTTTGTCCCCAGTCGACTGCAGATCTGGAAACCCTTCTATGAGAAGGGTGTTGGGCGGATATAATCTGAGTAACCTATGAGTAGACTTATGCATTCACTCACTGAAGGCGACTTAACTCAGTATGATGGTGATTTAGGAGTCCATTGTTGAAGGTTGCACGTTTCAATTCCATTACTGTGAGCTCACTTTTCCAGGCGACCACACCCAACATGCTTTATTTGGTTGCAGATCAGAAAATTGACTGTCATATATTGTAGATCTGTCCCTAAAGTCCTGGGTAAATCCTATTCCATTGACCTGTTTATGGACAGGAGCATGGGGACATTGATTTTGCAATAAAGTGAAACTTTGTGGAGCGCTAATTCTCTTGCTTTAAGCAAGTGTTCAAGTAATAATTTCTTTTTGGGTGTGAGGGTGTAAATTCTGATTTTCAGTTTACCAGTTCTTTATTTCTGAAGTTAATAGCAAGATTTGATATTATAATAATCAAGAAACTCTAGTTATTTGACATTGGTATTTGTTGATTTGCTCTTTGGTCTTGATCTAAATCAGTGCGCTGTGCGTGACCATAAACATTTGGAGAGTCCAGTTGGTGTGGGATGTGACCGGCAAGTCAATCTCTAGGATTAAAAGGTCGGCTTCTTAATTGTCTTAAGCTAAGCCTAAAGTAATGCAAGGAAAGGGAAGGAGACTATAGAAAGAAAATAATGTAGAAAAAGGCTCATGCTAGACATTTACATCCTTACAACTAGAGCAAAGCTTAACAACTCATTATACGATAATCAACAGAAGAGTATACATTCGCAACGATTTAGAAATGAACAAAGACACTAATCAGAATCGTGTGGCAAATGGTTTCTTATATTTAGTTCATTGCCACTTAAATATTACATGGAATACAATCTCCTTTGGAAACATATAGAGGCTCCCTTATCTAGCTCTCAGTAGGTCAATATTGAGAACAAGCATCAAGCTAAAAAGCTCAGTTGCTTGTCAATTAACCTGAGACTTTGTTTTTACATTAGGCTTAATAGTTCAGTTGTAAGAAACTGCATCTAAACTACAAATGGGCATAGAGAAATGCCACCCACAATGATATTTTCATCCCAAAATAGAAGTTGAATTCTATGGCTTAGTCGAGGAGATGGAGATGTTTTTATCAAATTTGACACCATGAATTCTCTTGTTGGTGATTGGACTTTATTGTGTAGGCTGCTTGTACAAGTTCCATTAAAGTCTGTCGCGTAGTACAACACTTTGGAGCACTATATGGGTGGATTTCCATCACCATGCATCATGTAGGAAAAAAGTTCTCTGGCTTTGAATGTTGGAGTGGTCCTTATGGAAGATTTTGGTTTTGCTAGAGTAATAGACCCCACCAAAATGATGAGAGCCGAGGATTGGTGTGTGTATGCCATAGTGATACCATAGATTTGAAGATTGTGCAAACACGGGTCATCATGTGGACCTATGAAGGAATGGTTGCATGTTTCACAGGTTGTTGGATCAGCTTGTGGTGGCAGATTGTGCGGTGCACATGAATATGGAGAGAAGTAGGTGCTTTCCCTTTTTTGAAGTCGTAGGAGCAATCCACATGGCTTTGGTCATTAATAACTACCCAACAATGTATCATTTAAAAAAGGCGGGGCACGCCTTGGAAAATAACACTATGCCAATGAAAAAGGTGTTGGGCTACTAACATGGACCAATGATGGAATCTCATAGGAGTGATTGCTTCTTTGTATTACATGGCAGCATGACAAACCATTAAATCTAATTTGATTGGGCTTTTTTGATGGTGTGTAATGTTATTTAAACTCTTTACGAGGCCGAATAGGATGCATCAAAATCCCAAAATTGATTGATGGAGACATTCTGCTAATGCCACGGAGCATTGTTCCTTAATCACGAACAAGGCAGAATAGATTTGATGCCTATATTGAAGAATTCACTATAGTATTCATAAAAAAAAATTCTGCTATGTTCTTAAGATTATCTATGTTTTATATAGCAAGTTGCCAAATTGTTAATTAAACATTGTTATGTAAAAAATGGGACAAATTTTAATTATTAAATGTTATCAGATCAAAAAATTAACAAAAATAGCTTTCTAGTGAATATTAGTCATTAAAATTATCCCGACAAGGCATGCTTGTTTTGCATGTGTTTTTAAGGTAATTATTTAAAGCTTTGTCAATAATAATATAAATCAAAGCAAATCCAATACACGTTCATGTATGTGTATGAATAGACAGTTCTCATAGCATATGCTTTCAGTTGTCAAAGAACTTTTCCTTGACACTATATAAGACAACCCTTTTTATCTAGTTATTGTTTACTAAATTTTTTGAATGCAATGATATTTCAGGCTATGCTTGAGACTGTAGTCAGGCTGCCAAAGTCACTCATGAGAAATCTAAGAAAAATGACACGCTAGAGACAAAGTGAGGCCCTACTTAGATTCATCTAGCTCTTCACTGTTTATTTTATGATAAAATAAGTCCAATGACTTATGCTTTGTTGTTGGTAGTATTCATATTGATCCGATTAGTGAAAGGTCCATGATTTTGAAGCTTCATGATGTAACCAAATTCTTTGTTTTGTTGTTTCCAGTGGAACATCTAGGTCTTTCCAACTTCATGATGTCTTCAACTTTGACAATGAGAATGGAGAAGAAGATACACCAATGTTAATAGATAGAAAGGTTTGTTCTTTGATGACTATGATGCTACAAGTGAAAGTATCACCATATTTATGCTTTCATCTTACCCGCTTCGACAAATTTTTTGACTCTAATACTTATTTCCAAAACTTATAATGATTTCCAATTGTTTGCTTAAAGGTTGCTTATTTTACAAGATAATATACTTATAATGTCCAATCCAAAATCCAAATATCTAGTCCTACAGTTGGACCTCAAGTACAATGTCGCCCTTCTTAAAGTAGTCATGAGTTAGGATTGTTAGCATGATCATGTTGTTTACATCCATATTAGGGTTTTTGAGTACTGCTTTGATTAGTAACAGATGATATATTCTGTGGTGCAGGCTCATTTTAGGTTTAGTGGTGGTGATTGTCTCTCCAGCAGTTGGCAAAATTACCTTTGCTTGGTTTGGACAACCGGTTAGTCTCTTATGCCTTTTGCAAGGTGTAAATCCTTATGGACTAAAAGGAAACAACTCTCTAATTTGTTCCAGTGGTAGCTGAGTTTGTTTTATAAGCAGTTTATGAGATTTTATCTAGTGATCTGTGACTAGTTTTTCTATTTTGATGAAGCTTTGAAATTCTTGACAGGTTATTACAGGGTACTTACTTGGTCGGTCTACTATTGGACTAGGTGGTTTGAGCTTTTAAGTGAAATGGTAGAGGTAAGCTATAAATCTTATACTGCAGCTTAATTATCCATAGTAAAAAAATCACATTAATGGCATTGAAGAACCAATCACCTCCAGTCAATACATAGTAAGAGAGACTTGAGCTATCCTTTAATTTAGTTTAGGCCTTGGATTTGAGCATGAGAGGGTTACCCAAAGAGGTTGTTGTTTTATCTGTATATGTGTAGCACATTTCCAGAAGTGATTTGTTATGACACCAAAGTTCAAGGTACATTCGTAAGGAGTAGACAATATACTTAGTAGTGTGCTTGCATGTTAAAATTAAGCTGATTATAAATGGGGAGATTTCTATGTGCTTAAAGCCAAATGTGCCTTAAATTTTGGACCATAGTTGAATGGAAACAGATACAGTAACAACAAGTTTTTCAAGATCCCCTAATTTAGATATAACTAGAAAAGACAATTATAGAAATATAATATATTCAATTGTTTATATATAAAAAAAAAATTAAGATTCCCTGATATGGATATAGTTGGAGATGACAATTATAGAAATATACATATTTTCAATTGTTTACATATCTGAGAGTATAGAAAATAACTTTAAAAATATCTATTTAAATTAATATGTATTTTGGTTTTTACATTTTAGTTTACAATATTTATTTTGTTATATTGTGTATTTGTCTTTAGTAATTTATGTATAATATGTGTAGTTTTTTTAATATTTTATTTTTTTCAAATTTTAAGTTTTTTACTTCTACATAAATCCTAAAGAGGATATATAACCTAATCCATACCAATCAGGCATGATATCAAACATTGTACCTAACCTTTCTCCATGTCGTATCTGGGAATATCATATCTGTATTTGAGTATCCATTATGCAGATGCATGTATCAGACTAGGGAGAAGTATCTGGTAACTCTATTGGACCACTTTCGACTCCAATTCTAACCTGCCATCTTACTTTAGCTGGCATGTGTTTACTAAACAAATCTATATATTTATCTAATGTATAGAGTTATTTAAATAAGAAAAACAAGTTGCCATTTGATTATTGAACAAATCTATATATATATCTAATGTATATAAGTTATTTAAATAAGAAAACCACAAAGGAGGCTCTTACAAACTGTTTAGTTAGATAAGCTCATCCATATCAATTAGGCATGCTATCAAACATTGCACATAACCTTTATCCATGCCATATGTGGGAATACCATATCTGTATTGAGTATCCAGTACACAGATACATGTATCCAGACTAGGAAGGACAAGCATCTGATAACTCTGTTGGACCACTTCTTGCTCCAATCCAAAGCTGCAATGTCACTTTAGTTGAAATGGGATTACTAAACAAATCTATATATTTGTCTGATGTTGTCATGTCCCCGAAATTGCAACACCAAATATGAAGTATTGAGACAAAAATAAACAAACCAAATATCAAAATAATATCTGTCTTAAATAAATAAATAAATAATTAACAAAAAAAAAAATATTAGCAATCTTATTATAATTATAAATATAAACTAAAGATATCTACAATTATCATTTATAATAAATCATGTTATGTGTATCATTGATAATATTATAATATTAAAATCATATCATGTGTATCTCTATTAATATAATAATATTAAATTAAAATCATACTCAGAATAACCTTTTAACATATATTATAATTATAAATATCATCTAAAATATCATTATAAGGAATTATGAATGTTAGAAACAGTTATCAATATAAGTATGAACATTAACTAATAAATATACATATAAACATTAACTAGTAACTATAAATATAAACATTAACCATAACTATGATTATATCCTGACTACTAACAAGCCACATAGAGCAGCGATCACAACTAGTGAGGAATCAACACAACAAAGAAGAGTCACACCACTTAAGAAGACACGATCCTCGAAACAAGTTGCATCGCTTCTCCAAAGGGGAAGATATATAAGGAAAACATGGAGAGGGATGAGGGAAAAAAAAGAATTGAATGGTATGTGGATGAATCAAAAAAAGAATATAAAAAAAATATTCTAATTCATGAAGGAATAAAGGGATAGATAGCAGATAGGTGGCTAGAGGAGGTAAGTGTTTTCTGAGATGTAAATAATTAACTAATAAATATATTAATGAAATAGGTAAGTAATTTCAGAATCTTAAAACAACAGTAATATATCTAGAGAATAAATTTAGATGATGGAAAATACATTAAGAATTTAAATGATAGTTTTTGAAAAGGAAAAAATAGGTTTTACAGGGACCTGAAACCACAGAGTTTAAACAACAAGAGATATCCAGAGAAAGTACAAACAACCGGACAGCTGTCCCAAAGAAGGAAAAGATAGCAACAAAAGACAACAGGGCCCTAGAAAAGGACCACCCAAAAAACTAGCAAACCAAACATTACATTACTCCAAGGTATTAAGTAAATCCTCGGCTTCCTTTTCAACATTTTGCATGTCCTGTAACCCCTGCTTGAGAATTTGGACCGTATGAGATGAAGTCGGGGTCTTCCTCTTGATGTTAGCTCTGGTACGAGTCGAGATCCCTTCACCAGCCGATCTACTGCCTCCCCTGTCTGCAACCAAGTCCACAACCAGTGATCCCTTTTTGTTTTTTTCAAGATTTTCCACCATCACATTGATGATGATGGTGTTATGCTTGACAATTTTATGATTGTTAGCAACAGTAGCCCTAATGTTTTGTTCAATCTTGGACATGCTGCACTCGATGCTAGCCAATCTATCCTCCTGTAACTGTTGTCTTTTCCTCGGTAAAGGAGTTTCCTATTCATCATTGTCTCCACTGTTCCAACTAATTTTCTGTTCCAAATCCATGACCTTGTTGCTAAGATCAGTAACATGACCTTTCAATTTACAGACTTCTTTCTGGGTCCATTTGAGAATGCTTCTGCTACTTTCAACTCTCAGCTTGCTTATTCATAATTAAATTTCATCCTCAATAGGACCTTGTAATGATCATTCCCAAAATTACTTCCAAGGAGAATTAGGGCCTAATTTTATCGAATCTTCATTACATCGTAGGTGATTCGGCCATAATTCTAATTACCATACGAAGCTCATGACGTAATACCTTTAACACCTAGGACAAACCACAGAGTAAGAACCGTGAGACTACCGAATAAGACAAGGCAAGTGATAAAACCCGCATTCAGTAAGCATGGTGCTCGCTCGTGATTGCACGCAAGGTGAGCCTTTAAGGGTTTTCCGACAAGACAAGGACTGGGGAGCAATGGTATCAGGGCCAACAAGAACACAAGCTGGGGGGGCCCGGGGTTCGATCTCCCTACTACTTTCAGTCTCCTCATCATCCAACTCTTCAATATCAACAGTTTTAGGCAAAGCAGGTAAATTTTGAAAATGCTCAAAAATGAGCCTAACAAGACCAGGGTGAATAATAGCATTCCTCCTAGGGTTTCTTTCCACATCATTGAGGCAGTTCTTCAGAGAAGAAAATAAGTAAAAGGGCAGAGATATACGAACCTTATGCCGAAAATGGTTCAGAATGGCAAAGTGGTAACCATAGACTCTGGTAAAGCGCCCGTCAACCGTGATATATTCCATAACAACTCTTAAGACTTTCCTCCAAATAGATTTGATGGACTCCACATCAAAGTAGCTATTAGCAACCTTCACCATCTTTGCTTTCTCCTTATCTTTTTTGGAAAATTTAATGACCGCTTCATCAGAGAATCATCGGTCCCGATAGAATTTAACACCCTTAGTTGAAAGACCTGTTATCTCACCTATTAAGTTCTCACCCAGCTTAACATTCCTGCCAAACAACACGATCTCACCATTTTTCCAATTTTTAACAAAATAGTTCAGTATCCCCTCATCCGTACCATGGAGCTTCTCCATATATGGGACTAAACCCCCCTTTTCAATTCTTTCCCATCGCATTGCGGTTCCCCTGAAATTGCTCGGCTCCGCCCATTTTCTTTCTCCACCCATAATCAACTCACTGTCAATAAACACTGAATAGTTGCTCTGGGTCCCGTTTAGGTATTTTTTGTCGAACACCCAGAAAGCATGCCACAGACCCTTCTTAAAAAAGAAAATGACGTCGGTCCCATCAAATCTAATGAAATCGATGTACCTGATCTTTATCCATTTCATTATGATGAAGATTGCCTTCTCTTCCATGCACTGAATCATAATAAATTAGCGCTTTCACTTCAGGATGAATATAGTCATTCTTCCTCCACATGTTTTCTCCACCCTTCCTAACCCCTTCATTAGCGAAGAAATCCTCCACCCTATTGGCTTCTCTATAGGTGTGGGAAACTTTCACTTTATCAAATTTTCTTAATAAAGTTCTCGTGTCTTCAATCCATTTTTTGATGGTCCACGAGGGGGGGGTAAACCCAAGAATACAATTTATTATATTCAAAGAATCGCCCTCTAGCCAAAGATGTTAAATATATCTAAATATATATATTATTATTCAAAATATATCATAGATAATGGATAAATACAATATATATATATATACATATATATTCATGCAAAGTAATTATTGTAAATTGGACTCAATTGGGGATAATGATATATATATATATATCTGTGTGTGTATGTATGTATGTATGTATGTCTTATTTTTTATTATTCGATAATGATGCTTGCAACAATTATTGGGTCTTATAAGTAATTACAATCTTAATACAAAAATGAATAGATTAATATTTATTTATATATGTTTTAATCTTATGATCAATCAAATGTGAGTTAAGGGAAGGTGATTAAGGAATAAAGAGTCATGTGAAGATAGTAGATCAGTTGATGTACTCACTTAGTACTGCATATTTTTAATATAAGAAATAGATATTGCTATTCTAATTATTGATATAATGCTTTCTTTAATCTTATCATAATGAGAATTATTCTAGGAAATGATGAACATAAAGAACCATTTATAAATGAAAAAATATTTGATTATAGGCATGAAATAGATCTTAGACGAATGCAAATATATCTGATTGTGTAAAGATTATCTTCTCCATGTTTGTAACCCTATTAGGGAGGGAGAATCATGAGTGAATTCATTCACTTAGAACTTAATATTTAGCATTTCCTAGTTCCTAAACTTAATAACCTTATGGAAAGTAGATTGTCCAAACATGGTTGATGCAACTTTTTATCTTTATTCGTAAATCTGACTGCCATATCTTAAGTTGAACATCTGAACCCATCATGCAAAGATACAGATAAACATAGAACAAAGAACCAATAGTTAAGGACTGTTGTAACTCTGAATTAGCTAGTATTTCTTGTTGCATTACTCAATTCTTGTCTCTCTAGTAAGTATATATTCATGATGCAATGTACCTATCTGTAGAAGGAAATATTGATGATACTGACAATTGACATATATATATATGGTTTTCCAATTATTTAAAATTGAATTGAATTTAATTTCTTATTAATTAACGAATCATGAATAATTAATAACATGATAGTAAATGTGTAGACTTGATATTCACTTCAATGATAAGTGAAAATGAACTTGACTATTTTGTGATTATATAAAGATTGTCTCCTATGTGTTTGTGAACATACCAAGAGAGGTGAATCATAACTTAAGTGGTTTGTCTAAAAACCCCACCCAGGTTCTAACCCACAGGACCAAGGAAAGGGTTGGGAATTCTAGCGCACAGGCCCGGAGCTAGGGTTGGTTCATGGAGGGGTGGGGGTCCCACCTTAGATTCTGCCCCATAGGCCCAAGTGACAGTTGGGCAATATTTTTCCCCACAAGCCCGAGCAAGGGTAGGGAAATAGGAGGTGGTAGGCCTTAGGCACCTTAAGGATTCCCCTCTCCTGATGGGATGAGTGACTCTTCTTATGTTTTCAATCTACAAGTATGATTATGTTTGATTTGGGTCCCACCCAGGCATTCTTCCCTAGAGGCTCTAGATAAGAGTCGGGCAATAGGAGGTGGTAGGCCTTAGGTCACTTGGACTCTATGGTTCTTCTCTCTTAATAGGATGAGTTTCTTCTAAGGTGTTGCCATGAGTGGAGTATGCCGGTACTAAGCCACTAGGCAAGAAGGATTATGATGGACAACCTCTTGAGCTTTACATGAGGGCTTCAGGGTGGATCCACCTATGACACTCCTCTTATGTCTTCATTATTGCTCTATGTTTAAGAATATATTTTGGATATCTAGATATTATTGCTAACAGATATATGTGTATGTGGAAATGTTATTAAATTAGTGAATGCAGATTTCAATCTAGGATTATTTCATTAGAGAAACACATTCCTTTTGGAAAGAATAAACCCTAAACCTAATAAATAATCAAATTCTAGGGCAAACAAGCGAAGTCAAGAGCAAGGCTAGGTAAGGGAAATTACGATGGTATTATAACATCTTTCCTGCCATTCTGTGTGTGCTTGAGATACTTACTTGTCTACTTGAGTTGGTTTCCTACTTGCTTGAGCTAGTTGCTTGCATGCTTGAGCTAGTTGCTTCCCTACTTGGGCTAGTTGCCTACTTGTGTGAGTTGGTTGCTTGTGTGCTTGAGTTGGTTGCCTACTTG